>KI423241.1:0-16624 GCA_000473375.1 Anopheles culicifacies
GGGAGTGGGAGTTTTGTGGTGTAATCCTAGAAGAAGGCGTATGTATGTGGCTCCATACGGTACGAGTGTGTGTGTGTTTCCTGAATTTAAAAGCTATTTTTGTGCGTGTGTGCTGATACTAAAACAGTCCCTCCGTAGCAGTGAAAGCGTAGATAGTAAGGTTTTTTTTACCTTCCTACAAGGGAAATGATTCTTCAGGTCGGTAAGGACAGGGTTAGAGACTTTCATGTCGAAAGCGCACTTTGCGGCAGTGATAGCGAATGCTTCCGGACAAACATGTCAGTAGCAACAAAAAAAAAAAAAACGAATGGGAAATAAAAGCATTTTCCGCAGAAATTGAAAAGCAAGAGTGAGCGTATGTGTGTGTTTATGTGTGTGGGTTGGGAACTAAAGTCAAGTGTGTGCATTTTAGCAGTGATTTCCAAAACGAGTACTTGATGGGCTCAAGTTACGCGTTCCGGAAATCCGGCCTTTAGTCGATGTTGTGCGGTTCGTTCGGCAAGCTATTGGATTCCATTCCACGGAAGCCGTCCTTTGGTAGCAACCAGCCGACTAACGTCCTTACTCTATTCCCAGTCTCTGTACTACCAGCAGTAGTAGTAGCAGCATCAGCTCCAGCAGCTGTTGTTGTTTACGCGAGTGTTTTCATTGAAGCGTTGAAACGAAACGAAAGTGAAGTGAAGTGCACACACGGAAGGAAATCAAAAGAGCTGTGCTACGAAGTTACCGCGAATATCGCGACAATTTTACTAAACCTTAGAAGGTTGACGTGCTTATGTTGGGAGTGTATGTGCGTGCTGTCGTATTCCATTTAAGCAGGGTAGTTTGCGTTTGAAATTTCCCAGTGGCTGCACTCGTGGGTGTGTGTGTGTGTAGTGAGGAGAGTTGTTTTTACGCGAGTTGTTCCACTAGTGGCGGGTTAGAAAAATTTTCCAGCAATAATATTCAAACCACCGCCTGTTGCTAAAATAGTGTACCAGGGGCCACATTAAAGTTACGCGTCTTTGTGCTAGTGGCAAAAGGTGTTTGTGTTGCAACGGCAGATGTGAAGTGGAGTGTGTTTTCTTTTAAAAAAGCTAAAACCATAGCTTAGGGATGTGCCACCGGTTGAGTTAATGTGAATAGCAGAGTCAAAGCAAAAAAGAGTGTGTTGGTGTGTTGGTATTCGCTCCATTTTCCATCCAAGCGGTGTGTTGTATTAGCCAGTGTAGAGGGTGGAATTTGCTTTACTCGGTTATTTCCGGCTTTGGCGTTGTGCAGCAAAAAAGTGAAAGAAACGCAGAATTATAATTGTTGGCCCTCGCAAACGTGTTACCTCGCGAAAGATTACCGTCATCACAGCGAGTGTAGTTTCCGGTCGCAGAAGACGTAAGATTCATGGAAATAACGACTCAACGAGCCTGCTGCTGGAGTACAGTAAAGTTAAGGTGCGTTTTTTGTTGGATGCATGGAGGACCTTTTTTGGTCTTTTAAATTTTATTTCTGTGCAAACGACTTGGAGTAAAAGGTCAAATGGCTTAAAACTGTACATGAACGCCAAGATAAAAGAACCATATTGTGAAATTTCGAACTTGACTTCCGCAATTTGTGTTACAGAAAATATCTTCAACATTCATATTTATTAGAGTTGATTGTCCATTTTGAGATTTTCATATCCGCATTTGTTTTGGAATCCTGGTGCTGCGACTTATAAAGGTTACGTGATGTAATTGTTGGACAAGTTTTATCTTATGAGGCGTATTGTTAAAAAAGCTGTGTTTAAGACCATACTTTGCAGAATTTTTTAGAAGATATTCAAAGTTTTTTACGATTCCTTTTTTGTAAAACCCGTTTTGCTGTAGTTAGGATGGGACCAATCTTACTAAGTTGAGGTTGAATATCACTTTGGATTCAGAAAGACCTCAGGTTCTTCAGAAAATTAAAAATAAATTGAAGAATTAATCTATTGTTCTGCTTATCCTTCTGGATGATACGGATGGGATTTTAACTTATCATGAAAACTTATTTAAACAGAGTAAAATTACTTGACTAACCTATAAAAAGTAAGGGGCTCCAATTTCTCATGGGAGCCTCAGAAACTCTTTGGCTTCAAAAGTAAAATATAAACAATCGTATCTAGCATAATTATAATATATTTACCAACCGGAAAAGTGTATTAGTTACACAGCTATGCAAGATGTTACAGAGCGGAAATCTGCGTGAAATCAGTGTGAAATTGAGTCCACTCTTGTACGCGACAGAAGCGGAAGTAAACCCCCGGCATGTGCCCCATGTACAGGAAGAACCAAACATGAGTGCCATCGGCAAAACTCATGCAACACACCCGGTCCCTTTTCCGGCAACTGAAAAACCGGTTGTGCAACTTGGATGTGCAAATGACAGCAAACGAAGCAATCATGCTAAACATCACAATTATTCCGGCACACGCAAAAGGCACACGATCGCCGGCAAGATTCAGGTGCCGTTTTTGACGACGAGAGAGCCCTTTATCGGTAATTATCGGTCGACGTTTTACGCGAGCAAGGTTACCGTGGGTGAAAGGTGAAAGTTATTGGAAGTAATTTCATGACGTTCGGTTCCCGTTACCGCTGTGTGGGTGTACGTGTGTTTCTTCGGTAAAGTTGTTTACTTGCTTCACAACCATAGTTTCATCCGACCCACTCAACACTTTAGCGCTAACTCGTGCACCTGCAACGGAGTAACACTAATGAAGGTTCTTGGTAGGCAAACTTATGCCGAATGTAACCTTTGCTGAAGGCTAGATTTGGGGCCGCTTTTCCAGATGAAGCTTGCACTGCTTGAAGGTTGACTTGGGAATGAAACCTTCAAGACTCAACCGTAGCACTTAGTGCAATTGCAATTCGCTTCGAATTAAGCTGTTCGTTCGTTAGTAGAGCGTTACCTTGGCAGCTGGTGAATAAATTAGATTAAGTTGAAGCATTAATCACACACTTGATTCTTTCGTCTAATTTGAAAAGTTTAATTATGAACCTCAGCTGCTAGCTGAAAAATGGAAGTAAACGTGTGCTTTTAAATTAAATTTTGATTATTTCAAGTTAGTGTCTCGTATTTGACGCCATAAATCAGTCATAATTTTGTAGAGCAATGACGAGAAACAAAAAAAAAAATCTACTAAATTCGAACAAATCACACAGATTTGTTCCATCCATTAGCGCCCAACAATCGGATCAAGTGCGTAAAAGGAATCTGTTTGATCGATCGGTACGAGAACACGGACTATGACGACATGTTTCCGGCTGCCTACCTTCTACGTCAACGTGAGGCAGGAGAAAAAGGCACGCCTCAACTTCAAAACGAATAACTTCTCGCAGCTGGCAATAATACAGTACAAGAGCTAGTGATGTAAGAGCCACGTTGATGACCTACCCGAAAGAAGAAGAGGCAAACATCTCCAACACATCCGAAAGAACGGTGCGTCTTTGTTGTCTACTTCAGTTGCTTCGTTATGATGGATTGATCTACAGGCGCCATTTTTTTCTTCTGGTTCATCTACCTCTGCACGTCCTACCAGTAACTTTAACGAGAAAAATGCCTGCAAAGCGAGCAATATTTTACTACCATTTAAAGAAGCAACGCTCGGCACACCATCGTTTGGTTCTTATTGGTTCGACTGCAATCAAACGAACGGTGGGTGGTGAGCTTGGTTCAGATTTCTAGCGAAAAGTTTTCCCTCGGTTTAGAGAAAACGTAGTCACACATACACGCATTGCAAATGCCTCATTTCACGCACGTGAGTTTGGTACAAACCGTAAGCTCTTAAAACGTTTTCATGGCTCATAAATCGTTATTATATCTGTCAACGGTGTGAAGATAGTGTTCCTGGATCGTATGTGCGGAGTTACAAAACGAATTCACTGTTAGCGTACGGCCCGACGACACAGAGACAAAGAGCTCCTGCAGCCTAAATGTGAGAAAATTCTTTCTAAGCTCCCAAGTAGTTCCCCGTACTAGCCTAGTTCGACCGTACGGTCTTTCAAATTGTTACCATGTCGAGAAAAATTGTATTTTTTCCACACAACTGTTCCATGTCGATGGAACTACTAGGCGGAAAAAAACAACAACAAACCACAGTACGTGTTACATCCGTGTTTGCTTCAGTTCTGCCCGAGTTACACGCTTCATCTTGACGTCACACACAAAAATCGTACGGCAAGCAAATGCTTTCTCGCTCCCCATGCCCCGAGTGTCGTTTTAACACAAGTTGACGAGCGCATTGATGCGTTTGTTGTTGCTAGGCACTAGCGTATCATTCGATTACCGTCTTCCCGCTTTGATGGTCGACGTCCGTATTCAAGGCTTTTCGGCTGCTACTGCTGCTGAACGGTCTAACGGTCCGGCAGTAATCATCCATTGTCCATGTAAGCCGTGTAGGACCACGGTGTGAGACAAACGGTGATCCTGGCCATTGCTTATCAACAAAACACACGGCAACAAGGGGCCGTAACGCCGTCCGTAAGAATTGATTTGTAGCGCCGATTTGCGCTTCCAGCGTAGTGTGGCAAAGATTTGTGTCGTGACTCATCACGGGCTCGTGCGGATGAATTTTGATCACTTTGTGTCGACTGGGTACGATGGCGCATCGGGTTGGGATTAAATAGTTCGGCCAACGGCGAACGGACACAAACATCCTTGGCTGGGTACTGATTTCTCTGATAGACCTGATAATTGGCCCGGCGCCCAAATTGACGTACTGTGCTGGGGCGCTACTAACACCCCCCGGGTGGCCTTGGAGGCACACAATTGATGTGTGCTTTCAGATGAATGTTAGGTAGATTTCATCCTCTCCGTTAGCCATCCAGAGGGTTTCATCAGTGTAGTGCTCTTGTAAAGCGAGACCGGTAGCTGTAGGGTTTTTGGGACTTTCTGGCAGATGTGTTTGTGTGCCAGCGCTTGAAGGGTGTTTGGATCACGGAAGTGTAGCACACAAGGCTCATTTACGTTTGCTCATTTACGGGTACCATCGGAAGTGTTAGGCTCGTTAGGGACGGTACGTCAATCTCGCCCTTCAATTTCTCGGAAGACTTTGTGTGGGTAAAGCCTTCAAAACCAATGTCTTTTAACGTATGACTTTTGATTGATAGCATAATCAGGAGAATTTACAAGATGAACTGCTTATATCCATTTGTAAATGCAAAACTTAATAAATTTTCAATGAAAGAGTCCTTTATTATTTTGAACTTGGGAGTTATTTTTGAAAATCTCAATTAAGAGATATTACTGTTCCAAACGCTCGTTTGTAATAGACACGGTTCAAAAGGGCTTACATTAGTAGACAAGTATTTTGTAATCGGATTATTGACGTATCGGAATAATCTTTTAGCAATGACGCAATTTTAAAGCAATTCTTACGACTGCAATTCAAAGCATGTGTGTCGTTGTAGCTAATTAATGTATGATTTAATTCATGATAAGAGAATGCTGACTGATTTTACTATGAATTAAGCAGAAACGCCATGTTGGTCTGCAGCAAATTTGTCGAATGTCATTCATTTTGATATCTTTTGTAATTCATAGGATTGATGGAGTTTTGACAGAAACATAATTGATACATATACGTAAAATATCACCGATTGCAATTTCAATCAAAATGCAATTCAAATGTAATCCTCTGTTTGTTTTGGAATAATTGAAAATACATTAAAATTGAACGATTGATTTATCTGTATCATTTGACGGTCGAACATCAAACAGAAGGGTAAACGATAGCGCATCACCGCATATGTTAGGAATGTTTGTTGCTCACTGCCACAAATTCTAATGGAGAAATTTTGTTAATGATATTTATTTTTGGTAATACCGATATAATATCGCAATTCTGAAAGGCTGACCAGCGATGCAACAGACGACAATTGAGCTAAATTTAGCTTTAGTGGACAGAACAAGGACACTTCCAAAAGCCATCTGGTAGTGGCACTCATTAGAGGTTTTGGTCAGGAAGACACGTGTGCACACTTGGGACACATAGCGTACAGTGCAGAAGGACTGCGGCCATACTTCCAAACCATTAGCAGCTCGGAAGTACAAAAAAGGAATCGTAGGTCTTTCTTCCCTACACTCCCCTTGGTTGGCAGATTTTATGAACGCCAGAAGTCAATTAGAGACGCACACAGTACATCCGGTACCCGTTCTAGCGACGTCCAAATCGTCATCGTTCGTATCGGTTTTGTGGGTCGCACATTTACCCCAAAAGTGCACAAAATGATAACGATAATTTCACGAGCATATTACCGATCGTAAATGGCACGGGCGATCCGCACCATTGCCATCGTGCTGGGATCTGGTTTCTTCGGGAGCAGCTTGAGTGTACCCCACAGGGTGGAAGATATTATTTCCATTAGATTTTATTTCCCAACCACTACCTAAACGCCACCAGGCGCCTCCATCAGACGGTTGGTATTTGAAGTTCATTATAAAGCGAGTGTCTGGAGGAAGTCGTTTGAAAGCCGATAGCTGTCTTGCCCGGGAACGCCAATGAACTTTGAAGCAATTGCGCTCTCGAATCGAGAAGGAGGCCTTGCATTTCATCAATAGTACATTAGAAGCCCATTGCCAGCGACTGGATGGGTTTTCTATGAAAGGTAATTTGCCACTCCGGTACGTTTGCTTCATTTGCGTTGGAACGTTTACCAGATTGAGCAGATTGGACCAGAGTCTTCACAGCTTAGACGATATGCGGAAGTCTTTTTATTAAACCGCCACTCGTTCACTGCACCAGCAGATCGTTTTGCGGTTAGCCGAACATGTTCATCGTCCACTGTAGGCCAAAGTCATCCGCATCTTATCGCGGGGATCGCTTTGCTACCCTGCGCTAGCCACACCGGCAGGCTAAAGTTTTACCCACTAATAGCGAACTAATTTGGATGAAGAAGTGCTAATTACCTTTCCTCGATAAATTTGATTGAATTATTCAACCATGCTAATTCGATATAATTAGTGAGTCGTGTGTTGTGAGCCACCACCACACGACACGACCGGACGCCACATTGCACTGTTGGCCACACAGTGTGGACGCTTACAGTGTTTTCTCGCAACCGGGACACCTTTTTCTTCCTCCCCCCCTCCCCGGCTGGGGCCCTATTAGTGTTCGGCAAACGGAACGCCTGTGACTAATTATCCCTTTTCATCGTATCCGCACGGAAAAGGACATTTGTTCCCATGGAAAGGATGGATTTACTTGCGTGCGAAGCGGTGCAGTCGACGGCGTTTGTGTGTATGTTTTTCTGAGCGGATTTTCTACTCGCCCCCCTTCGGCTGGACGGTGGATTCATCCGTGTTGGTGGATTTACAGTAGACAATGGTGGCCAATTTTATCTGGTGTCATACGTGTGTTGGAGGACTGCGTGGTCAATGGTGGTGGAAATTCATATGATGAAATTATTAAGCTCTGTTGTTGTTATTACTTTACATCATGCGGATCTTTATGCTGCATTATAGGGGTTTGATTTAGTGTACATGAACAAAGGTTATCAAAGAATACAATTGCACAGGATGATTAAATAATTAATCCAAAATATTTAAAATACTTTAGGTTTATAGGAACCGTTTTGAGATTTTGTTTTGTTAAATGGAAGTAATAGTAAAAAAAAAGAAATTTCACTTTACGATTTTTATTTTTTTTGACAATTAACGAAATTCAGAAAGTAAAGCCACATAGCTGACCTTCGCCTAGGAATTCAAAAATATACAAATTTATAGCAACAGTTCAGAAAAATTAGCTACTACCTAGAATTTAAAAATCTTCCAGTTATAACATTTAGTAAGAGATATTCTAGAAATTGTAGGAAGCAAATCTGCTCCGAAGGCATACTTTTGTAAAAGAAAGTAATAAGAAAAAATAAGAAATGTTTTTCCATCCCTTATCAGCTCAGAATGTCTTACGAAGTTTAAAGCATCACTTAAAGGGTATTCAGCAATTTCCACGAACTAAAACTTTATTTGCTCGGAAATAATATTTTATGTAACACAAAAGCAATAGGTAAAAAGAAGCAAAGTTCCCCAATCCCTAATCAGCTCGGAATGTCGGTTCCCGAGAGCCGAAAAATATATCCAATTTGTTGACCTTTCCCCCGATCAGGAATCTTTCACCTTTTTGTATGGCAAATCTTTGCTGACGATAATGATGGGTTTCATTATATTTAACCTTTCGTGTGTAACGATGTATACACACATCCACAGCACCATCCCGGTTTAGATGCCGACCAAGGCCCGGGTGTCGATCGTTGTAATTAATGCCGCTATTGGTATCGGTCGGCCTTCCGTGGCAAGGACAACGGCACCCGTTTTGCCGTACGTTTGACAAACACAAAACTGGCTGAACGATACCTGCGCATCGTCAAGACACGTGATACACGTGGTTGGGACGAGCGGAAAGGTGTTCCGTTATTTAATCAGATGAGATTACATATTAATTAAAACATTCCAATCCCGGCCCGGTTCCATCCTTGCGGATTATGCTTTTCGCTCGAATATCGCTTCTGTGTTCTTTGGCTGTGTTGTGGCTTCATGTACGAGATTTCAAACAGGGGCCGTGGTACGTCGCTCGATTTGCTCGAGCAAAAACGAGCCCCACCACAGTCCGCAGTAATCGTCAGCGTACTCTTCATCGGTGTGTATGTGCGTGCGTGTGTGTGTGTTTAGCGTCAGAAATGGACTTTGCTATAAATCGTACCGATGCTTGCGGAGAACGGAATCGGTGTCTGTCGCAGGATGTATACCTTCGCCGAGTGATTCCGTGCAGGACGTTGTTACCGGTGTGAAATGGTTTCGCAGTCGCAGTTTTAACACCCTTCACCCACACCAATGCCAATGCCAGCGGACACTCAAAAGCAGACACCGGGACTGCAAGCGTCTGCAAACGGTGTCCTTGCTTGCATGGTGCCGCGTCTCGTGTCAAAGTTTGCTACCGGTGGCTATGGGTGGAACATAATTTCCTCACCCGTTTACTTCACGCCAGCCCCCCCAACTCGCCTCGTGGGCAAATATCCATACGCAAATGGCGTGTCATTCAAATAGCTTTAAATACCAACATTTCGTGGTGTCATATTCCCAACCGACTGCATCTTACGGGTTTTGCCGGCTCATGCACAGTGCAAACCGTACCGACACCACGGGGTGATGGTGGATATTTATCTGCACACTCCAACCAGCTTGTTGCGAAAACCTAACGTGCTAAGTGTAGAATAAATCGAATGATCCTTCTCCGGCGTGTGGCAAGCGAACAATTAAGATTGTGCGAAACTGGGTTTCATTGCTTCGCTAGAGCTTTAATAGAATATCTTCGTAGAAACAGTTCTTGTGCCAATTGTTGGGTGTCTTTTAAGCAACTTGAAGCTTTCGGGGAGGTAAAGAACCACCAGGAACGCTTTATCAATTGATCCGCTTACTGGTGTTTGGCGTGCTCAAGGCAGTGGAAAAGTTGATGAGCTGTTGCTAATTAAAATTGATGGAAAGTCGATTTAATTTTACAACGCTTCTTTAACCTATCTCAGATTGGCCCTTCGAGATGATCGATTTTCGGGACCGACTGGCCTCATGAGAATTACGCACAAAAGAAATATGTCAGCACTAGATCATTTGTTGTGCCTCTATGAAGTTTGTTTGTATAAATTAAGTTTGAACACTGCTAAATGATTTGTTTGCTAATGATAGCTGGCACTCCGTTTGAGAGGTTTTGCATAAAAAAGTCGATGATAGTTTTTACGACGTACATAATTAACGAGAAGTGTCAGGTGGTTTTGTGTAAGCAGTAAGAAAAGAAAAATGGAACGACTTATCGGAAGCTATTTCTTTTTTCTTGTCCACTCGACTAACCCTACCTTTAGCCCATCAATATCGGTCCTTACACACATAAAAAGGGGGAAAAATGATTCGACTTAACTAATCACATCCAATATTCATGGAAATATTTCATCCACCTCGTTCGTCGGCGGCGGTGAAGCAGCTCGGGGTGGGTCCGAAACTAAAATCCCCTTTCTCCGCAGCTGTGTGAGCAAGACGACCAAAAGGCAACGTTACTTTAAACGGTCGTCTGGAACTCCCTTTTCCCAGGAAGCAAACCGGCACTCCTGGGTGGTTGCTTCATATTAATGAGTCCATTTATAGTTGGATTCTTTCCGCTACATTCCGATTCACGTTCTACGCCTCCTCCTCCTCCTCCTCCTCTTCCCCAATGGGCTAAGTCTGCATCGACATCTTTCAAACCGTGCGCTTCAGGGACTAATCAGTCCCATTCATCCGTTGCTAATAGCGGCAAAAACGCGTCCGGTACTGGGAAGCGCAGTAGACGAAAGGGACTCCTGCTAGTTTGCTTCTTCCTCACCCTCGGGGGAGATTCTCGGCTGCAAAATGACCGGCTAGCTGTAGTGTAATGATTTTCCGGTGGGTAAATGCTGCTCTAAAAGCATACCCAAAGTAGCTACTGCTGCTTCTGAGTGGACAGTGAAGTAGTGCCTCATTCCCAACCAGATCTGCCAGGTGTGGGAAAGGCAAAAGAGCCCAAGAAGAATCCGTTTTCAAAAATGTCCAGCAAAACTGGGAGTCATTGTGCGTGAAGAGAGCAAAAGGCAACACAGACTGCTTCGGCATAGGAAAAGTAAGAGGCATTGGCAGCGAATGGGCGGCAAAAGCCGGACGCAAACGTCATTGTTTCAGAAAGTGAACAAAAGACCTCAGCTCTGCAACAAAGTTTCGTTTCGTGGTTGGCTGTACGTATAAAACAACAGCAGGGAGAGAGAGAGAAGAAAAAAAGAGGAAAACCTTCACCTTTCAGGAGGCTCAGTAGCCCCCCAAAGAAACTAGCTCCCTTCGTTTTCGGAACCCATAAGTTTGATGGTAAGTCTCTTTATTTTCACATCGTCTACGATGCCTGCGTAAGGTTGGTGTCCTTTTTACGGAGGATGAGTCAAAGAAAAAAAAAACCCGGAGTAAACAGACGAAAGAAGCAACAGCCTATCAGCCTTCTTGGCTTTGCAGCTCCAAAATCCCACCGATTTCGAGGCAAATCTCAATTTATTATTGTTTGGGTAAGGGGTGGGGGGGGGAGGTGGTACGTACCCAGGGACATGTTTGGCCAGATGGGCCAGCTGAAGAAGGCTGAAAGCAAGGAAGAGAAACCCGAGCAAACAGTGCCTAACAAGAACGTCGTTGCATACCTTTACCTTTCCCGTTTTCCTTGTGCTTTCGAGCACCTTAGGTCGGATGGTTGGCTTTCTTTTATGTTTTACTGGTCACCATTTACGGTCAGACTTTACGGTTCCTGTGAGCTTCTTTTTTCTCTCTGTTGTTATTATATGCATGCTGTGCAGCCAGTATTATTTCACCAAAAGGGAACAAGATGCCTTAATCAGACGAATGAATCTTCATCTTGGGTGGGTTGGGTGTTTGTTCTGGTACTTTTTTGTTTTAAATTAGAAATATCATCTCCTTTGTGTCGAAATCTTCATCAAACGCATTTTCTAAGGAAGATGGCATGTTTTTTTCTCTCTAAATATAATATTATAAGACAACATGCAGTGAGTGGTGAGATGAAGATATTATCTGCACCAACACACACACACACACGGAAAACCGCCCCTAACATGCTGTGAGGGCTTATTGAAATTGAGAAAAGCAATTAAAATTGAAAAAGAAATTAATACCGCATCATGCAGAGATGTGGTACCGGTACTCGATGTTCGATGCATTGCGCGTTTGTCCGTGGCATAACGAGGTCGGATGCGTATAGTACAACTGCACAACGCATAACTTGGAGAATGCAAATTTGAATACGTTCAGCAGTGCAGCAAACCATCGATAGCTTCCCCGATCTATGATATCCCGAAACGGACGCTAAGTGCATCTGCATTGTGAATCGCTGCTGTTGCTGCCATTTTCTTTCGCAACAAATGCTCATTACTCAATTATCGTACCCCCCGGTTGGGAATAGGCACACCGTGCACAATCAACAACAAACCGTTAGAAATGGCGGCATAACGTTAATGTACCGCCACGCGCAAAACGGACCACCAGGACACAAACTGCTAACAAATTAACAACCTCGTGGACACGTCCCGTCGCGACGCGAGGTTTTGTGTGAGTTTTATGATTTTATGTGTTTTTCATCGGAACCAAAGCCAGACGCTACAATGTTATGCTAAAGGGGAGTGGGGGCAGTTGGAAAGTGGGGACAAACGAGTGTACACTTGTTCGCTTTTTCACGAACGCAGCCGTCCGGGAAGCGTGCGCTCGTATGTGTGTGTGTTTTATCATTATTATTATGTATGCACCGCATGCAACAACGTTTCGCGATATCATCCAGGAGGGTATTGGCCACGATCGAACCTTCCAAAGGAATATTGTTTGATCCCCGCAGTATGTCCGAGTAGCGAGGCCACCCCACACGGTCGGACGGGTTTAAATGAGAAATGATGCAAGTTAAAATAAATTGACATTATTCATGAAATTATATGGATGGCTTGATGCCGCGCTGTGAGTCTGTCGTGACCTCTGCTGTGCACCAGCATCGCGTATCTTGTTCGGGCGTAATTTGACCAATTTCCACCCGCCTGGGTGAAGGTACATGAATGGAGATGACATTGAAGAGATGAATAAAGAAGAGAAAAATCGACGTATCCGTAAATGAACGAATACCGCAAATCCAATAAAATGATGACCACCGACCGTGCTTCACGTTTCGGAGGACGGGTTGTGAATGTTGGTGACGTTAATTTGCATTCACCTTTCGCAACAAGCCTATGCTGACAAGAGCAAATTAGCAGCACTGATGGCTTGGTAAGCTTCACGTGATGTTTTTATGCCGCACACTCTTTCTCACTCTCCAATCATAACGCCCAATCTAGGCTATGCTAAGAGCAGTTCAACATGATAGCCATGTTCCATTTCACGATCAGCCAACAATCACGATCCGAGGCAAGATCTCGAATAAGCTACGTCTCGGTTCGACCCGTGCCCAACTGGGGAAGATAAAAGGGATTGATTAATTTTCGGTATTAATACACCATCCATACATCATTCGCCGATGCAGCCGACGCGTCACTGTGTGAGTAAAGCTGAAATCCCCAAACGCGTCAGGAGAAGGATGATGAGTGTAGGATCGTTTCGTACGCTGTATGCCGGCCGTTGGATGAATAATTATGTTATTGGCATGCGGTAGAAAATGTTTGCTGTATCGCATGGGAGGGCGAGTTGGGAAAAGCCGATTCAATCGAATCGATGTTCCATACGCTTGGACTTGGATGATGGTAATCCGCACCGCATGACGAAACATGTCTGATTCTTGTTCTTTACATTTACTCACTTCCGATACATTCCTTCCGACTAATGGGCTTCGGGCAGCTATACAGATTGCCCGAACAGAAGGGGTCTACATTGATAGGAATTAAATGTTGGCTTGATGAGGTTCCAGTTTTTTTTTTCTTACTGTCTTCTCACTACTCTGTCTGAACTTACAGACGAGGGTGAATTCGCAAAAATACCCCACAGATTTGGGTGAAGTGATTTTCTTTGTCTTCATTTGTGATTCCTTCAGACTAGTGATGGGTAAAACCCTTTTCATCTTGGAGTTGGAGTCGAATCCAACACCGAGATATTACGCGGTTGAATTTGAAGTAACTTCAAACATATCTTGAGAAGTAAGGCTAACCTATTTCTTCAAAAAGTTGGTTCCCAACCTGTCCTCAAGATCATAAATAAGTAATTGGAGAGAACTGTGGAAAATCCACCGTGAATTTCAAAACTACCAACGGAAATTGCTCCAATCTTTGTGGAGTTCTGATAAAAAAATCTATAAGTCGTGCTTCTATGAAAACTACGGAGAATTGAGCTATCTTAGGTAATAGGCAATCGTGATAATTCTTAATAGTGCATAGATCCGAATTAATATTGGAGGTTCGAAGCCTTCCACAGTAGCTTGTAGTAGTCGGATTAATCCGGACTCTCGGATTCATCTCTGATTTTCCATCGTCGGAGCGGATTCATAAATCCATTCCGCTTTTTCCATCTCTAGTCGCTACATGCGAAGTTAACCAACTTTCTCCATCCTTGCACAGATAATTCTGTGTAAATAATTACGAACATGCGAACGGGTTTATGTTTTCGCGCGTCCTATCACATTTCGTGTTCGGGGCATGGGAAAAGATAACGGCATCTTCGCACAGATGGTCTAAACGAGAAATGAGCTCCGCAGGCATGATATGTTCCGGCATATTCCATTTAGTGGCGTACACCAAACCGAAACCGTTATCAAGACAGACAAAAACCGTTGCTTGGTAAAAACAGTAAAAAGCAACCATGATAAAACAATGCAATTGAAACATTAAGATCGGTTCCACTGAAAGGAAAACTTTGTCGACTCCATTAGAGGACATGTGAGTTTGCGTGTGTGTGTGTGTGATGAGAGAAGGCATGGCGTGGACCCGGTACGTAGATTTAATGTGAAGATGTGTCATGCTTTCCCGGGCTACCGTGTGTCGGTGCGGTAACAGACCAACCTCACCCCCTCTTCAGTTCCGGTAGCAATCTCTCCCAGCATATCTTTTTTGGGCTTCGTTACACACTCCGTACCATCGCGATATGGGTGCCGTTGCTTGGGGAGGTTTATACACCCCCGGTTTCTGATGATGATGATGAGGATAATGTTATGTCTTTCCCGTACGTTTGTGGTATCGTTTTCTGCTTCGGTTTCGGTTTTCGGGTGTTTCACCAGGTTGTGCCGGTCTTACTTTATTGCGTACGAAGCATGCGGATAGTATTATCTAGCGTTAGTATCTACAAATGAAAGCACCGACAAGGGAGAATAGCGAAGATATAGAGCGAGCTGGCGGGTCTTTGGTTATGTATGGGCAAGAAAAGGTAACCATGTAAAACTGCCGGAATTCAATTACCACTTTCTTGTACGACTTTGTTATCGTAATATGGTTCCCGCTAAGCGCTCCGAGGGAGTTCCAGAGCGTGGAGGGTTTTCTTACGCCTTCGGGGTAATCTTCAGTTTCCCGCGCTGCCTGTCAGCATTATCAGCCACCGAAGGCCGTGAAAGGAAGCGTGATATGATACGCATGGTTCCGAAGCATTAGCCATTCATTTTGACCCATTCGGTACAAATTTTCCTTACATTTAATTGGCTCCGTTTCATCACCGTATGTCTGGGTCGAGATGGTCGGATCGTATGTAACGCAATCAGGTTCACTGGAATGCGTTTGCTCCCTCGGGGCAATAGGAGTGATATGTACGTCGATATACATTCCCAGTCAGACACACATGATGAGATAATCACCCTACCCAACGATGGGTCCAATGAACATCAAGCCTTTCGTCAGACAAACAAACACACCGGTTCCGAACCAGGGCAAAGCATTTGGTATAACTTGCTTTTTTGTGTTGCATTCCTTTCGAGGAGTTTGATAAGTGGTAGAATTTCAGATAATCGTTTCATCGTGTGTTGGTAGTTCTGGTATAATTTCATACGAACCTGGTTTAGGGGGAGTATATGGTAACGAGCAGAGCAATTCTGCAATACCTGCCGGAAGAAAGAATTTTAACTCGGTTCTGCAATAAAAAGTTGTAAATATTTTGGGTTAAGGCAGAATGAAAATTTTCCCTCTGTGTATTTCGTCCACCCTGGAATATCGTACGCTTTAGGGAAGCTGTGCTCCAGTACAGTTGTAAAACTAATAAAGAACTAATTTTGTAAGCGAATCATATCACCTTTCTAAAACAAACACATTCTACTGCAAACCTGCACGACTAATGTGTCTTTGTTTGTGATACCACTAGTGTACGGGGTAGCGAATCAAAATCAAAATTAATTAATCCACAAAATTGCAATCTATTTGGCAAGCTGACTTGTCAAAAACTGGTGGCACAACGTTTGGTCTTTCATCCGGTCAGCATATCAACATTCGGTATCGCACCGGATGCGGTTGGTATTCCACTCACGTCGGTTGGTTGATTTAATCGTCATATTAATTCGGTGAGGAATATGGCAATCCATCCACCGAGCATTTACTCGTCCGTTGGAACCTGGTTGGTGACAAATTACAGGGATAGTTAGGATGCAATATTAATTTGTTCTTGGCACTATTTGTTGGTTGCAAAACCAAAAACGCCACATTACACCGCCAGATTAATTGTTTGTTCAAGGATGGGAAATGTTTGTTGGGATGCCACAAGAAATTAACCAAAATTTACGCCCTGACGTACAAAGGGAAGCAATTTCTACAGGGAAATGGTGTTACATTGACGACTTTAGAGAACCAGGAGTGGTGGAATAATTATAGTGAATGTTGTAAAACCAATAAGAGTTCCAAATTTTCATGAATTTTTTGCGAATAATTACTCGTGAATTGAAATTTCGGGAACCATCTTCTATAAGTAAATTTTGATATTCGTGTAGGTTGATGTCATGATGAGAGCTACCGACATTAACTGTGATGTTGAGATTGTGGCTAAGGTGGAGGAGTCGTATACACTCGAAGAACCAGTTGATATGATAAAAGCTGTAGGTATAGCTTTTAGGACCTTTATTGCACCAGTCCTCATATAGTACTCCCCCTCAGACTATCCGCGAGCAAAATTCTTTGATATATAATAGAAGTGATTTGAGTGAAAG
>KI423241.1:20787-34869 GCA_000473375.1 Anopheles culicifacies
GTTTAATATTTATATACAGCAGCATGGAATGTTTAATGTCAACCTACTCTTCTTGGTAGACAAATACACATAAACGCATTGTGCAACAGGGCATTATTGTAACCGTTGTTTGACCCAGTATGCATAATCAAATAATGTACCCGTCAGCAACAAATAGGGGCATTATGCTAATTAACGTCCTGCGCGCAAGGAAAAAAAAGCAGCTGACACAGCCACACAATCTCGCATTACCTTAGGTTCTTTGATAACGTAATAATAATTATGAAAAAAGGTTTATTTTTTATTGCTAAACAAAAATCAAGTTTTGCTCTCTCTTCTTTCCATGTTAACTCGCAATGCATTATATTAATCAACATAGAGAAAAAGAGAGAGTAGTTGTATAATCTATCGCACAAGGGCAGGATTAAAAACCGTCAACCATATTGTTGCATGGTTTAATGGGCACATTCATAAATTAAACTCACCATTGTCGGGGGATGCTTTCATGTGCTTAGAATGTATTGCAAAAGGGCACAATGATGCAATATGTGATTGTTTTCAAAGCGCAATGCATCATTTGAATTGCACTTCTTTGTGAGTTTTTTTTTGTACATGGTAATATAATCTTTTGCAATACTTTAATTAATATATTTTTCTTGCATTTTTCTCTACAGGTACGCATCAGACGAAGCGTGTGCAGAGCATCAATGGTAATATGTAATATCGAATGCACGATTTGTTCGTCTGTTATTGCATTGTTTTTGCAAATATAATCGCTCAACATCGGACACCAATGGAAGCAGCGGCCGAACCGGCAAAATGGCAATTATGGCCGACGCAACAACGTCCGTTTGCTGCTCCCTTAGGGTGTAATAGTGGGTATTGCAATAGTAATAATAATGCTCTTAGTCGGCAATCGCTTTGCCAGTGCTGCAGGTTTTGCAAACAAGCCCCTGCAAACAGGATATTTATGCCGTACCGTTTGCACGCCTCACGGTTGGAATATCAATAAAATTAATAACCTAAATTATTTATGTCGATGACGAGTGTGCCGACGGAAGGAAATTTGCCTAGTGATGTGCCAGAGGCGAGAATAGAAACATAGAAAGGATGAGACAGCAGCGCCTGAAAGTGTGCTGCCTGCTGGGCTTTATATATTAAATGCGTGGCAACGAGCGCCGGTTCGGTAAAAAGGCATGGGGATTAAAAGAAACTGCATCGAGCGTTTTGAATGCAGCAATGGAAACAAAGTACATCAAGGCAGAATGCCATCAGCAGCAGCACCGAGCTGTACAGCCTTTTTTATGCCATTTTGCGTTATGTTTGCCAATTGAATGGCAACCAGGAAGGGTTTGTGCAGTAAGGCTCACTTCGCTGGAACTCCGCAACCAGATGGAAAAGCACATCCTACGCATGGGAAGATTTCGTCGACGAAAGGTCATTTCCATGAGCGTGGCACAACATGCCGGCGCAAGTGTGTTGCAGTAGGGACTGGAATTGCAATCAACACATACCAACTGGCGGGCAACTTATTGAAAGTGAGTACGAAATGGGGCTGCTGTTGCGTTTGTGCATAGATAAACCGAGGCAAGAAATCGATCGTGCTGCACTCAAGCAAAAATGGCAAGGTTTTCCCTGGGTTGCCCCGTTCCATTGCTCGGTGCTCTTTCCAAAGAAAAACATTGGCTGCCTTAATTGAAAAATGAAAATCCTCTTTTCGGGTTGGGTTTGGGTTTTTATTTATTTTGCGCAACTCGGGAGGAAATATTTTCCGATTTTTCCAACCAACACTTCAGGATGATGATGCAGATGAATATGTTGTTGCTGTTATTTGTTTGCTGCATGCAACAAACAGAGTGGTGAGGTTTACGATACTTTGCCCGACCGTACTTGAAACGGAATGTTCTGTTTCTACTGGAGGGTGAACGGTCACCTACAGGCAGTGTGCGGAGTATTGCTTGTAGAATATTTTAAGATTTTCCCACTTACCAACACACCTTTCACTCTCTTAATTCCCTCCCCTATTGCTCTATATCGAAAACGCAAGCACATAAACAAAAACAACCGGGGACTAAAGCTGCAAATGAAGATATCCCCAACCAACAGTATTAGTCAGACAAGCGAGACATACTTACCGCATTGGAATAAATTTGTAGCATAACACCCAAAAAACCAGCAGGCAGCAACGGAGTCGGTTGACCAACAAAGCTGCAGCGTTTCCGTCGTTGGAAAACGTCTGGAAAACAAAAAACCAAACCACCCTTGAAAATTCACGCTTGGCCAAACGCCGTCTTGCTCGGCGCGCTAGGAGCACGGTATGGTGCGGAGTGGACGTGCAGATAACGAGGCAAAAATGAGACGAAAGGAATAACGCTGAAATGGTTAATAAATGCAATCTTACTGTTCTCGCCCAGGTTTCGAAACCTGGGTTTATGGTCCCGGGACAAGGTTGCAGCGTACAGCTGCATTCTTGCTTCTTGCTCGCTGCATTTCAACCGAAAGCTCCGCGATGTTGTAGCTGTGTAGTAAGGGTTTTTTAAGGAGTTTGCCAGCTGAGTCGAGGTATTAGTCGATGGTCAGCAAAGTGAGCGAAGATGATCAGTAACGAGCAGCTGCCATTACCGTTAAGACGCCGGCACACTGCATAACCCTCCCGAGGGAGTGACTTGCTGGTGCTGCACTTTACCACCGACCGCATACATCTTGGCTACGAGCTGTTTATGAATACTTTATTCGCGTGTTAAAACAGGGAGTTTGGCTTTGGCAGTGGTTATGGTACTAATTTTGCTATAGAATGCAATAAAGAGAACGAAGAAACACGTTGGAAGGCGTCTTTTTATAGATGCCTGACTTCCGTGCGTGAGTTGGACAGTGAGGCTGGACATCAAAAATCTTTAATGTTTGTAAAAATTAGGATAAAATGTGTAGAGGACCATCATATGTAGCTAAACGCTTTAAGCCAAAACAACAAATGTGGTTATGATCGAACGTACCAACAGCGAGCAAAATCAAAGCTATAAATTCCGCGTGGGCTATAAATTTTCGATGCAACAAACCAAACAAAAGCACCCAAAGTTTTGTTGTGGAAATGAACGAACACCGCAAGGAGCGTGAAGCGAGAATGGAATGGATAACGATAACTTGGGTGAATGGTTTTTTTTGTTTCTTTCCACACCAGTGCAGGTTTGGATGCGATGCTTAAGGTTGCCGGCGGACGTGAGTGTTTTGCCAAAAGGTTGGAAGCATCATATATCATTGAGAGCAGTTTTCATGCAACTTTTTAGTACCTGTCCGCGGCAAGGTGGAACGGAATGATTGCATTCGGAAGGCAAACCAAAAAATATGCGGATGCTTTACGAAACACCATGGTCAAGCGATGTGGAAGGATAATTGATAAGTTTTGTGAATTCAAAATAGTTGTTAATCATATAAGGGATGATAAAAAAAAATTGGTAAAGCTTAATAGCATTCAATTGTAAAATATATGATTGATTCGACATAACATTAAAAACACTAATCACGTACATGAGCAACTAAGGGGCGATCCATCAATTACGTAACGCTCATAGGGGGGGTGGGGAGGGGGTTCGCTCAAGCGTTACGTTTTGTTACACTGGGGGGGGAGGGGGTCTAAAAATCGCAATTTTAGCGTTACATAATTGATGGATAGCCCCTAATTGCATAATATTCAGGCGTATAAAATGTGCTTGATGTTAATTGCTACCAAAAACATCAATGTAAAATGTTTCAAAAAGCCATTAATACCAATTGTTGGGTAGCAAGTTATGCAATGATAATAATGTTTAATACTAAGTTAGTTAGAATGAGTGTAGAAGTTTTGTTATAATAGATAGCCCTTGTTTAAAGCGATTAAATTGAAATATTCTTTCACTCAAATTCACTTCAATTAGCCACAATATCTAATGTCAACTGTAAACATATACAAAACACAAATTGTAAATAAAGATAATCAAGAAACGTATGAATCAGTGTCTCCACTATTTTGTTCAATCTACTTAAATCAACCACATTGAAATAGCGATCAGCTCATTTATCAGAACAACCAAATTAAAATTAAAAAAAAAAATCTGTCTAACTACAAAATTCCTAACGTTTACAAATTTAACAGCTCGTCTTCCAGAATTAACCAACTCCTCTCAAAATGAATAAATACATTTTTATCGATTACATGATACCCTTATGTTTTCTGTGACATTTTTCCTGCATCTGTAATGGAATTTATGTAGCAGATTTTGTATGTTCCCAGGACAAAGCACAGCAAACCTTCCGCAGTAAAACACAAAACCAGTGCGCAACAGCTTCACTGTAATCGTACCTCCCCAGACGTTAATCATGCCGATGATCTTCATCTTCATCGCTTCGGGGCGTCGGTTTCGATGCGTGCTTCGTCGGTGTGTACAATAATTTATTCAAAACGAGCATGTCATAATATTTAATCCTCGTATGTCTCCATTTGAATGATTGGACCGGATTAAGGACCGTGAAGCGGATTTTGCTCCCCATGCAATGGACACTGCATACGCTCGAATGCAAGGGCAACGAAGCAAATTCCCACGCTACAGAAAAATCAACCAACGGCGCGTTCGATGCCATGCCGGGAAGTGGCTGATGCTTTGCTCACCGTACTCGTTCAACCTGCACAATGGAAGGGTTTTTGAATGCTTTTATGCTCAGTTACAGCTTGTACGGGCATCGGGTGTCGGTTCATGGCTCAGCAAAGCGGTGATCAAAACCGAACGTCACTGTTGGTGCCGGTCTTTCGGGGGAGAAACTTTGCCCCGGTAACTGGCACGGATTTAAATGATGCATCCTGATGCAGTGCCGGCGCATCGCTCGAGGCAACACGTGCGTACAGGAAGCACACCACGGTTTGAAGACGCATGCTACATGGTCGTACACTTCTCGGGCGAGTTCGTTGAAGTTGGTGCAAGGGTTTTGATGCCATTTCCACCCATCCGTTAAGGCATCCAGGCTGTGCGAGCGTTGTCACTTATTTGGAAGCATCCCTAGGCGAATGCCGATCGGTCGAACGGTTGAGACCATGAGGTTCCAGTGCAGTGTCTAGAGGCATTACCACGGTACGTACGAAGCGAACCGAATTCTTTCATTCCTTTCCTTCCCTTGGTAGCCTGTGGGTTTTTACTTTACGGAAGGGTCTGCCTAACCCATTGTGACGATTTCTAAGAGAAGACTCCCGTGTTTCTGAAGTTCTCCGTAAGGATTCGTGCCTTCCGGGGTAGGGTTTGAAATGGATATAATCAAATGTCGACACGGAAATCTTCGTATATATCGTCAAGCGTCCAACGGAGCCTTGTGCATTTGAACTCTGCCAGAAGTCCAAAAACGCTGAACGATAAAAGAAAGCCAAAGAGTTTGCCATTCTTTACATCGCTGGAGGCGTTTGTAAACTGGATGAACTAAGCATGTAATGATGAACACAGAGCCTGATTCGTATCGTACGTAGGCAGACGTTGTGTTGTAGGAAGGAGGAGCTTGTCCAACTAAGTTGTTGTTGTGATGGCTGAAGGCCAGTGATTACCACGGATATTGACTTGTTCCAAACAAAATTTAGCTGCCGAAGTACACAACGATTGGTCGCACTTGTTTTGGGGGAATATATTTACTTTTCATAGGCATTCGATATAGAAAATCAGCATTCCGTTAGAAAAGCATCATATCCCTTTGCATTCCATTTATATTCATCTGTAAAAGCATACCTTACAACAAACGTTTTTTGTGCATGGTAGAATGTTCATGCACATAAGGCAAAACGAGCAAACAAGTCGATTTATTGTTCGATTTAAAATACAAAAATAGCTCCAACTACCTCGACAATGCCACGCTTCAACCTACCATACCAGTTCTATTGAATTATTTCATCCATAAGGGATGCGTGCTTCAGGTGGATTACTCGCACTGCGTCCTTTCACTTCTCTGTCGCGCTAGAATCGTTTAACAATGCATAAAACATTGATCATAGCGGGCATGCGAACAATTTGAATTTCACATCCGGACCCAGCGAGATGGGTCACGGGATACGAAAATGATGACGATTCGCAAACAAACGGAGCTTATGACAATAGGCAACAAACGTACCACGGGCCCTACAATAACGAGTTCCTCAACAGTCAGTCAGTTCGTCGGTTGGATTGTCATTCATTTTGTGCCCCGGCAAGCATGTTTCATTTCGTATCACGTTCTGGCCGCTCGTTTTGCCGCTAAAGCACACCCGCGTGGTTCATCGATTTATGCGTTTTTGAGCGTCCTCTGCCCGCACCTAGTGTCCACGCGGTCTCTCTCTCTCTCTCTCTCTCACTACTCGGAATGCATGTGTGTCGGCTATTCGCGAGTGTCATCACTTTCGTATAAGTAAAATCCCTTCTCGTGCAAAAGCGCTAGAGGCATTTGATGGGTGAACATTCCCAACAGCATGGGTGGAGTGCAGTGGAACAGATCAGGGAAGCGGTTGTATCAAAAAATCATTTGTCAAAAAACACTTTCAGAAGGGTTCATGGGGTTAGGGTCATGATTCAAATGGGAACCCATTTGGCAAGCGGTAATGGTTCCCATGTGAGGGATTTGCATGGCAGGGTTGGAGGAGCTATGTATGGAGGATCCAAGGCAACAGTCATGAGCCCAAAACATTATGCTCTCCGTCATCGTTCTTCATTTTATAGCCATCAAATACCGGCAGCGTTCGCCGTTGGACTTGCGTTATCCATCGCTACGTATTATTTGCGCAAGCTACCTCCTAGCATTCCAACTTGCATCTCCGTGGGTAGTGAGTTGCTGCTCATCGGCATGGTATCCTACACACACACGGGAAAGAAGAAAATGATTCATATGCTCACCGAGCACAACTCGCCTACTAGCCAAGACGGCACACGGTACGTGCGGTGAGCCTTTGAGGCTACCCAACGTTGCGGCTCACAGTGCCTAGCGTGCAGTGCATCACACACGATTGCAGTTGCGTCCCGGTAAATGCATCATGCACTTGCCATAACTCAGCCAACGGGACTATGATGTGTTGTCTTTTCCGCTTCATCAACCCGTATGGTGGGTCCGTATTGGAATGGGGATAAGTTATGATGGTCCTCTTTAAACGCGCCACACAAACGTGGGGTATGGTTCCCGGCAGGAGTTGAAACGTATTTGAAAGCAGATCTCTTTTGTGGCCATTTGGAAGGATGAGGTCGGCTCAGGTGTTGTCATGTCAGATGCATATCAAACGTATAAAATGAGTGACTGTGATTACATTTTATTAAAGCAGAGCTAGGGCAGGTAAGCAAGCATTCATACCGAACGCTTTGTTCAATTACCTTGCCACCCTTATACATATTTCTTGGCACCATAGAAGTCTCGTTTAAATAGTGTGTCAGTCCTGAGAATAGAATTCTTCACTACCGAGAATACTGTTTTACTCTAATAAAAACTCGTCTATAAAAAATCTATTGAATAACGTACTCTCCAAGAAGATTTCGTTGTGGCATGCCGGATAAGTTGCTTCATTTATTTTTCTAAAAAGTATTAATTGTAACAATCAGTGTGAAATTGTAAATAATGAATCAATTGAAGACTCCAAGAAGAATTAAAATTTGAGCCTGTGTCACCACGTTTATTTTGGTAGTCTGGAATCAGGACTTCCCAGTATGGAATTGGTTTCCAAATGTTGGATCTGTTTGAGGATCTCAAATGTTAAGTTCATTCTGATGTAATAGATTTAATTCTTCTTAAATAGTGGTGTTCTACCATGTTTTTCCTAGCTAAAATCTTGATTAATAAATCATTCAAAGGGAAAGGCATTATTATTACAACAGCTCATTGAACATTTGACAAAATATTTTCTTTCCAGCACAAACTTTATCTGGGATCCAATTCCTCCTCCATATTTTATTCCCGAGCATGTCAAAGTTTCCCAGCAACAGCTGGTTGTATTTCTCAACACCAAACACAGCCACCTCAGAACTCTAATCGATCAGTGATATTTGATACTAAGGCGCTGGCTGAAAGTTGAACAGAAACACTAAGCACTTAATTAGTGTTGGCAGCTTAGAGCAATAGCCAAAGTTCGACTCCGTCGTCCCATGCGCCTCGCCGAACAATTGGTTCGGTGCGGTGCAAAACCATTACCCATCGAGAAGTTTTAATTGGTTTGATTGAAATGCTTTTGTGACCACGTGTTATGATGCTATTCTCTGGTGGGTGTCTCGGTGTGGAGCAAAGCATTTCAATGTCTTGGAGAAATGGGTGGATATAATCGTATCACCCAAAAAGCATCGTATTCTCAAGAACCACCTCGAAACATGGGCAAGCGACACTGATAATCATATGCAAACGAGTACATTTAGTGTATAATAATGTATTTTCCATCGAGATAATTTTTACCCTTCACACCCGTGTGGTACCCGTTTCCCTCTGTACAGTGGTTGATGGGTACCATTTCAAGCTGACTTGTTGATAGGTTATTACCGGATTTATTGCTTCGAAGAAATACCGACCAACGACCACATGATTGAGCGCTTGTCCACTGCAACCATGCTGCAACGGGAATCGAGGCCAGGTTTTCAATATCCGGCCAGTGGATTGGTTTTGCTGATCGGCACTTATCGGGCACACCTTTCCCCTCCCTAGCTACTCTGTTGGAAGGATTTATGAAGCCAAGGGTGTATCGATTACGGTGAGGCAGTACAGCAGATCGAGTGGTGACCATCGAGGGCTAGTACTATGGCTGCGGTCCTTGTCGATGGTTTATATCTGCTAAAATGCTGTCAATTATCGCGTCAGCTGTACTGGACTGGAGACCATTTCAACGAGTAATCGACAGAAGCCCAGGTTGTGGTAAGGTATCGATTTGTGGCTTTCGTTTGAGTGTTATTTATTGATTGGCGTTTGGTGTTGTTGATGTTTGGGGTTACGTTTTATTTCTTACATTACTGTGTAAGTAAATCTGGTGTTTACACATTATATCGTATATTTAAAATGTTTTATAAAGGTCACAGATAGATCTTCCGGTAGGTGGTCTGAGTGAGCTCAGGATTACACAATAATATAGAAAAAAATATAAGAAACACATTATGCGACATGAAGCTGCATCATTTGTCATTGAAGAATGACTTAAGAAATCTCATCAAGAATCTTATACAACCATGCAATAATTTGACGAATTTGATTTGAAAAAAGAATATAGGTTAGAGAATATATATTTTATAACATTATTAAAGGATTTTCTTAAACATTTAGAAATCTCATATTCTATGTACTGCAGAGCCGTTTTGTTTTCTTTTTGTTACAACTATTTATTGTTAATTATTCGCACGACTTAAGGCGTTTATAAAATTCCCTTTTGTAGAGAAAAAGAAAATGCCTACATTCCCATTGTTTACGTTCCTTTACGACAAAAAAAAAACAAAAAGTAAACCACCAGGAAGAAAATTACTAAAAAATTACTCTCCAACAGTTCTGCGTAAGCAAACGCATGGAAGCAGAAACACCCTGCTGAGCTTGAAGTGTTCGAGCAACGACAAGTATGCCATACGCGTGCTTGTAATTTCAGTTGAAAGTTATGCTTCACTTTAAGAAAACCGATTCACGAAACCGAATTCCCTCTTTCGCTCGAAGAGTGCGTAGTTGGCGTGGTATAAAGTGGCCAAGGGTGCACATACCAATCTTCCACATAACATCAAAGCTATGCATTGCGCGCACGCTAGTGAAGCTTCTAGGGGGAGAAGAAGAAAAAAAACCAGCGCTTTTTTCGAACATCTTAACGAGCCAGAAGCACGTCGGTGGTTTCTGCTCTTGCACCGTAAATGTGATGTAATTCGCCTCGGCAAAGAGTGCCTTAAGACGCGTTCTACATCTTCCCGTACAACGGCCACAATATACGTCCCATGTGGTTGCCATCGTTAAAGCATTATTACTCTAATCGTCCGCACTGTTCGGCGTTTGTTGGACGGTTTGTTTCTTGTGTTTGTTGGACGTCTCTCGCTCTCTCCGTTTGGTTGTTAACATAATGTTTGGAGCTTTTGCCTTTTCGTTTTGATTGTTTTCGCTTTTTTTTTCGGTACAACAGGAATGGAAAATATTGCACCATCAGAACATAAGGACGAGAACCTCACGTCAAGATTCAATAGAACTCGGATAACACGAGTTGGTGGGGGCAAAAAAAAGCCGTACCATACAGGGCGAGAGTTTACCGAGCATACTTGGTCGACTGCATCCTTGGGAAAGCTTGCAGAATGCTTTCACACACATACACACACACGTGTGGTAGGAAGTAGCGACGAAGCGCTTAAGCCATGTTACAACCAAACATGTAGCCATTACATCCCGCCACCCAGAAGCTACGTGTCGGCGCGGTGAAACTCTAGTCCCGATGGTGCTGCTGGTGCAATAAATCATTTTCCATTGGCGGGCGGTCTGCAGATGAGCAGGTCCCAGGAAGTGGCCATTTTTTCTCACTATTTCTGTCAGGGGGGGGGGGGGATTTAGACAGGCAGTGGACTGATAATCTGCTGGCCATGCAGGGGTGATTGCACGGAGACGGAAAGTGTGTCTGTGTGTGTATGTGAGTGAGTGTGAGGTAAGAAAAATGGATCCAATGTCCAATAACGGGACGTTAGCGATGTCCAATCCGTAAACTCCCGCTGGATGTAGGCAATGGCTATCGAAGTTATCTTCACGGTACGACAAAACATTCTCGATTGCTACCCTGTATGGGTTCGTTTGGGGAAGATATTGAACGAATGAAAAACACCATCCATCGATGGGCGCTGAAACGTGGATGACAGCTTCGACCGTCAGCGCCAGGATGCATTGCATATGGTGTGTGTCCTTTTTTGTGCTCTCTTTCATTGCATCTGTAATCCCTTTTGTATGTGTTGAGAAAGGAACGCTAGGACAGCGTCATCCCAATCCCGATAGCAACAATGACAATCTGCTGTGAGCTGTGAGTAATGAATCAACAGGATACACTTGCTCTAGCATCGTAGAAAGGATGGTTCTTGGATGGATAATCTTTGAAAAATGATTTTAACAAGACAATAAAAGACGTCCACAAGTGTTTTCGATTCTTACGGCGATGTTCACATCCAGGAAATGTGGAACGCTGGTAATCTCTCTATTTCCCAGTGTTCGGGACATGTACCAGCGATCGGGAAGAATATCCAACAGGCCTATCTTGCGTCACAAACCACCACGAGTAACTTCATAATCCACATCCGGATATGCTGGTACCATCCGATTTGGATCCGATCTGAGGACATTCTCCGGGTGTTATGAAACTTTTCTGCCTCACCCATCGGTGCGACGACAATCACACACAATCGTGCCCAACCAGTTGACCCCTTCCGAAGCCGAACAAGACATGAGAGAATGTGCGGTTTAGCAATAGTTAGAAAAAAAAAACATGGCTGCCGGATCTCGTTCAGCCCATTATGTATGGCCTTCAATCGAGCGGTAGGGAAGTTTGGAATGCGAGAAAATATTTAATAATGTGAGCTACGGTTATAATCCCGTCCCACATTGTACCGGGATTCGTTTCCCTTTGTCCGTTTGGCTCAAGAAATAAAAAGAAAAAGCCCCTCTGGAGGAAAATGGGCAAATTCGTTCGTTTGCGAAATGGCCGTAATACCGCTTTTACCGGTTCATTTTATTCCAATCGCGTCCTCCAATTGCGCCGTTGCGAAATGTGACTTGAGCTGAAGAAATGATCACACAAGTGGCATAAAATTGTTTTTTTTTTTCTGGGCGTGGGCGAGGGCTTGGGCAAATTCTTCGCTAACTCTCTTGGAGTGTTCAGTGGGAAGGATTCTTGAAGCTATCTCAGTCGTGGATCGGGTAGAACCGTCCGAAGGATAACGCACGCAGGAAAACAGTTCCATTTATCTTCGCCCAGTATCTTTCATTATCATCTTGCGCCACACCGAAGGATGTCACCGTTGGGTACGGTGCATTATGCAGAAAAATTGAGATTGTTCATCTGGTAGGTTTTTAGTAGCTGCGTCTGCTTTCTTCAACGATGCAATCTTGCTTCGGCTTGTAGTAGTATAAGAGAGTATAGAGCTTTTTTGCTATCGAATAGTATACCCAGAGACCCATCGATTGCAGGTCTTTTGTCGGATTTGTTGAAAACCTGAAACTGCTTGCCGTGCCTCTTGATTCCTTGCTCAACTATCTGCCGAGGTGTTTGGTGGAGTTCTTACTCTTACTTCGTTTCCCACTGACGCATAGTTCACTGCATAGTGTTGCATTGGCTTTCTCAACCGATCTCGGAGAGACAACCGGAACGGGTGGTGGAAGTTCTTATAACTTACGTACGGTAACAAGGAATGCACCAGTAACAAAAGACACCCAACAGGAAGCAAATGACTCGGAAAGCTTTCTTCAGCTTGCCTGCTTTTTTGTCTCGCCCATTTTTCGCACGTCATGTGTCCCTTTTTTATGGCCGAGGTTCCAACGGTATTCTTCTGCATCGATAAAATTGCACCATAGTGAAACCAATTAATCACGATTGGGGGTAAGCGTACCGGGCCTTGCTTCGCTAGCTATTTGCAAGTTAATCGATTCCATTCTTCCCCACGTGGGGCAGGGTCTGTTACGGTTGGTGAAGGTGACGATGTTAGATTGGTTCGTGTCTGTGCGTTCAACAATGACAAAGAAAGCACTGAAACGATCGTTTTGCAATTGTTGGTGCTTTCTTACTGGAGGCTGGTAGTTGGATGGAGTTTTTCTTTTTTTTTGTTCTGACAATTGATGAAAGGAGCCAAATGATGAATGGGATGCAGTAGAACGGGCAAAGTGAACATGCACATTTCATTGACTTGGTGGATCAACCTCCAGGTGATGCGACTTCTAAGGTAATAAATTGTTTTATCATGTTGCGGTGTATGCAGGTGAATATTGTTCGCTTTATTAAATTAACATATCGTGATGGTTTGTTCACAAAATTGCTCACCAGACTGTGCGAAGAAAGAGGACAGGTTTTTGTTTCGATTAAAAGACAATATTGTACAGAGAAATTGAATTTTATTCCCAATCGACGGATCGTGGAGTTTGTTTATGCATCCGAAAAAAGAAAAAAATAAGAAGAAAGTTAATCATGCATTTACTCTCGTGAACTTTGTCGCCAACACACCAACAAAAAGAAAACCCAAAATACGAACATCCATAAAAAATATGAACAAACCGCTGACATTGGTTGATAAGAATCATATCAGCGTCACACCAGCGATGCGGCCAGCCTTGTGGAAGCCACATAAAAATCATATAAAATAACTCCTAACCTTCCATGTCTTCCCGGCCAATCGCCACCCATGTGCCACACGACATGTGCGTTCGCGAACGATAAAGTCTCCTTTGGTGCTTCGTTCCAAGAAAGCACGATGCGTTCGTGTCACGTGTGCGGGCACGAGATAGCGGGAAATCGAACGCTATCCAACATTCGTACCGGATCGAGCTAACAAGCTCTGGAGAATATATTACCCCTTGGTACGAACAGGTCGAAGCCACGTTGTGTACCACAATCTGAAGTATCGCAGATAAATTGAACATCGGCGACAATGCAATGGTAAGATGGCTCCCGGGTGGTAACTTTTTGTGACGCGTCGTCGTGATTATTATTTCTTTCCCTGCTGGTTGGGGAAATGTGGCGCTTTTTTCACGGTTAACTACGTTGTTAGGAGGTCACTTGTGACACGTACAGGTTGGTTGGCTGGAAATCGAATGGAAGGATATCCATTGCTTTCAAACGAACCAGTACATGCCAATTTTGAGCGCGGCAATAGGGCTGGGTTTGTTTTTGACAGGATAGGTTTTGTGGTGGAAGAGTGCAACACAGTAGCATGCATTACGAATTGTGCATCTTTGTCCAAACTAGGTTTATAAAACTGTGAAATTAATAAAACTATTAACTATTTTAAATTATAATTGAATGCTGTTTATTCGTGTGTTTAGAGATTTGATTCTTTCCCGAAAAATTGATAGCAGGGATAATGAGTATTTCTTCTTCTTTTGTTAAATAGAAGTACTTTGTGGATCTTTGAATTTCTGGATGCCACTTGACAGGATAGTAGGATGAGACAAAAG
>KI423242.1:0-12563 GCA_000473375.1 Anopheles culicifacies
ATTGCCTGATTCCCGATGCAAATTTCTACTTCATAAATGGAACTATCTAAAAAAAACAGCTTTTGTTTTTTCATGTTCACAAAATTCGCGCACAAAACTCACAGTGAACAAAATATTGACAGAACTAATCAAAACTTTAATCATCGTCGTGCTGCTGTCGTTTGCTGCCGTGCGCTTGTAACCCAGATGATTGTCTTCATTTGACTCATCAAATTGTTCTGTCATGTTTGCAAGTTGGCTGTGCGAGTGTACGTTGTTTTATTTTCCTTCTTCCTGTTTTGCAAAAGAATAACGAAGATAAATGAAGTACTGGAACAAAACTATAAACTCATTGCGGGTGTTGTTTTTTTTTCTTCTTCTTGGTATTATCGTATGCACTGCAGTACTGTACCTGATGGTATCGTAGTCATGGCGTCACAAGCAAACTGCCCTCGAGGACAAATTTTCATGCTTTCTCCACTTCATCTTTCATCCATTTGCCCTCGTTGCTCTGTGTGTTTGTTTCTTTTCTTTTTTAATACTCATCGTACCAGAGCATCTTGAAATGTTGAGCACTTTGTCACTAAAATTTCCAGCATCTTCCCCATAAACGAAAAGCAGAAAGTACCGGTGAAAGTTTTCTGATATGATAGAAGTTCCGTAATTCTTTGCAGACAAACAAGCATAATGACAGTACGAAGCGGTGGTGTAGAAGTGCGCACTGCATGTAAAAACCGTCGAACGGCAACACTGTTCGACTGTCGGTGTACGTAGAGATGCGAAAGAAAAAAAGGCAACAAACAGGCAAAGGAATGGTAAAAGAAAATCCAAACTTTGCACGCGCGTTTCACGAAAGGGATGCCTGGGCCTACAGATTGACAAGAAATGCTCACATGAGTAATTTTCTTTTTTCTGTCTGCGAATGCGTATGTATGTGTGTGTGTGTGGGCAGACGAAAAGTATATGCCTGTTTCTTCCGGCACATATTGTGTACCGATTTGCAGACATCGTCCGCCCAACATCCACAGCCTCGTCAAGCGAAAAACTTTTCATCAAGTACCGAGAGTAATCCTGCCCTAATCCAAGGGGTGATTGGCGTAAAAGTATTACATGTCCCGTGCATGTGTTCGTACAGAGTGCGCGTAGTGTGGCAGAATGATACCAAGGACAATATGCTAGCCCGTACTAAGTTAGATGGATAAAGTGAGTTCCATCGGTACGCCGTCCTGCAGCACTCCTGTACTAGGCATGATGGGCAAAAGATGCTTTTAATTTACGTTTTTCGAAGTTATTAAACCATTCAAAAGTGAGTTTTCCTTTTTACGTTTCATCTGGGGCATCATTTGTAGAGCGAATGTGTTTTTTTTTTAGAAATAGAAAGGTTTCCACCATCAACCGAAAAATACGCACAGCGAGGAAATGCTCACATTCAAACGAACTGTCCTGTGACGGGGACCCATCCGGATTCGTACATCCTACCAGAAAATGAGGTAAGTTATTTTGGAATGAATTTCTGAAATGACTGAACCAATGCTGATGCACACGAAGAGCGTGATGGTTCAAAGTTTTTAATTTGGAATGGTTTTCATTTTGTTTTTTTTTCTCGCGTTTGTTAATCATGCAGATGAGAAAAAGGTTCATCTGATGCGATGATGTAAGAGAGAAGTGGAAAGTTGATGTTGTTTGATGTTTTGAAGTACAGCTTTTTGTGTGATTAAATTATGGACATTCATTGAACAATGGTTTCATACAAGAGTTTTCTCAAGTCAGGCTTACGGAAGTTTTTTCAGAGGCATGTTCAAGGGTTGTTTTTATTTGTATGATTTTTTTGTTGATAAATGTGTCCAAACTTTTATTTATTATGAAAAATTTAAATTTAATATTGTTTAATGGGGACGCCTGGTACTTGTTAAGGTAATGGAGACGCCTTGTACTTTGTAGCGACGATATATTAGTGTGGAGATTATTTATAACGAATGGACATAATAGTACCACTTTTAAGCATAAAACGAAAAATTGCACGGGTGGCTCAAGGAAAAGCTTTCTGATATATATTTTAGACCAGTTTTAGTTTTTTTTTTCAAAACTCAGTGTTGAATAACTGTTTCGCAAAAAGTTTGCAATTGTTGAAGGGACAACAATACGTAGCGTGCAGAACAAACCATTAGGTGCAATTTAAATTCATTGTTCCGCTTAAACTCTTTCCCCATGAGTTAATCACACTAATGACAAGCATTTTGCCGTGTGCGCTTCTACGAAACGAAAAACGCCCATTTTATTAGTGAAGCAAGCAAGAGCCAAAAGAAGAAGAAAAATGGAGAATCTCCTACATCTTCATAATACCACGAACAACGTGACCAGAACCTTTCGCAAGGATGATTCACGTGTCGAAGCCAAAGTTTCCCCTGTGTCGCGCTGTTTCTGCTGCCCGCTGGGATATGGAAGCGAAAAGGCTTTCCTTTGTGCCCTGCGCTTATTGGCACATTGGACGTTGAAGTCCATCGAAAGAATTCCATCGTGCTTTAGCGATAAAAGTTTGTCGTTCCCTGTTCCGAACGGGGTAGTTTCAGCATAAGATGTCTAGCGCGGGGAATACACCCTGTAGAAACCACCAACGGCACCACCAAACAGGCACGTCTGCACGTGGGCGACGAGAAGGAATTTTTGGATGAAGAATGGACCACAAACTATTGCACCGCATTACCACCGCGCTTGGGGAGCGGAACAAGCAGGGTGGAGGGGAGGATTGGGCGATGTGCATGCAATATATTGCGGTATGGGTGTGTGGTGCGATTTTCATATTTTAGCTGCAATGCCACCAAGCAACCAAGCCCTACAGTCCCGTGCCATAATTTCTTGTTGTTTTGTTGTATCACTTTGTGTATGCAGCATTATACTATTACCAGCACGCCAAACCGAACGGTTCACACAAAATGAGACCACAAAACTGGAGCCAAATCGGGGTTGCTTCTCCACCAAATGCCTGGGACACGCTGCGAATGGGGAAGCATTATGATAAGAAAGTTTTAAATTTATTCAAAATAACAGCTCATAAGAAAAGATGAACAAGAGCATTATTCTTGTGGAATCTCCATGCCAAACTTTCCATTCTTTCTTCTACTCGTTCGTGCTCCTGCGTGACTCTGGTGGAAGGCAAGTTTGATGCAGCACTTGCCAGAATGAAGCTTGGCGTCGTTCGGTGTCCATATGAATGACGGTCGTGCTTGAGATGCTTGAACACCCAGTATGCTGCGGTGCTTTATGCAGGGAGGATAAAGTGTCCTAACGGACCTCGCAGCGCTGATCGCTTGGCCAGGTTTGGCACACATTTTTCGTCGTTCACGTGCTGGAAGCGGCAGCGTCCATTTTGTGCTAGCTTGCGATTCATTTAGAAGATTAGATGGGCGTAAACAGTGGGAAAGTTTCGGGGCAAGTTTTCTCCAGTTTTGCATACGGTAGCGATCGGAGTGTATATTTAAATTGCGAACTTTTTTGCCTAATGTACTTACATTTACATACGCAAAGAAATGAAGAAAGCATGTATTAGATAATTATTTTATATCCCATACGGCAATGCATCAATTAGACTCAGGTTTTGAGCATTGATTAGAATTTCGTTATTGAAGATCCTTTACATGATGGAACTTACTTGTGGGAATTAAAAAAAACAATCTATTTTAGGCTTTCATTCATCGTTTGGCTAGATTTGTGTGAAATTGATGCGATTGCTTTTTACTCCCCAAAGTAATGCATCATTTCCTGGAAATCATAAAACTCCAATGATCAATAAAATTTCCTACCCTAGATATTAGTATGATTAAGTACCCGGAACGAAACCACAGCCATGGAGCAACTTAATGGAATAAAGACTGCAGAAAAATGCTCCTACCCTAGAGCCCCCCTTGCTGTATTCCAGCACATTCAATCAATCGAGTAATACCTTCCATCCGGCTTCTTGTCTTCCTTCAACTACGCTGTGGCTATAAAATTGGCAATTAATTTTTATTTCATCGCATCCCAAGACTCCTGATCCTGGTGGGATATTTCGGTGGGCTTTGGATGCTCCCGTTGGGACAGCCTCACCGACGAACACCGAGCGGTGGGTATGAAAAATCGATCGCTACCGGAGACGCTGTTGGAGAAATAATTTATAAATTAACCGTATCACTCACCGAGCTAATTCCACACAATCCGTTCCTGGATGTCCGGATGTCTTGCGTCTTTGCGTTGAATGCAAGAAACTGTCCAACGATAGTGACACTATCGTTCAGATATATCGAGCAGCTAAAGCAGCCAACCACCGAAACAAAACCATCCCATTCATTCTACAGTCCTCCAGCACTGCGGGTGATTCGCAATGCCACACAGTAATTCTTTGTTTTGTGGTTTGCGACAAGAAGGTGCTTTTTATGTTGCACCAGCGATGCTTTTTTTCCCCGTTTTGTTATCGCCACAAAACTTGGGTCAGCGGGTTTTGTTTAGTTTGGTGTATATTTCTGTTTGCCAAATCGTTTACACATACTGCTGGAGTTGCTGCTTTGCCATTCACAAATGATGCGTTTTTCGTCCCAAGTGCCAATGCGTTGCGGAGGTTTTCCCCTGTACTGCGACAGTGACAGAGGATTTAGGTGGCTTCGCATCTTCGCCCATAGCAGATGTCCGGAGATGTGGTAAAAGATGTCCTTCGCGATATGGACACACTTCTTACAGTGTTTGTTCTTGTGTGCGTATGTGTGTCCGTTACGGTTCTCTTCCAATCGAGTCCGCTTGCTAAGTCCGGAACGATAGTGCTACTTCAAGCTGTCTTTCTTGCGAGAAAATCTATCTCCTCGAGCTCTCCAACAGTAAAGCTTATAGCGGTGGAGGAGAAAATGAGGAAAAAAAGAGGAACTGTTGGCGAGTAGCTGGCAGAGAGTTTATTTACTGTCATCAATTATCCTGTCGAACGATAACTTCACGGATCTCATTCGTTGTGTTGGGTTTGCTGTTTTTTTTTTTTCTTGTTTGAGGATGTGTCCTACTGAAGGAAAATTCTCCTAATACCATCCCTTCGAGTGAGGTTTTTCTTACTTTTCGTTGCAGAGCGCTTCGTAAGCTGGGTGTTCCTTTTTTCATTTGGATCCTATCCTCACTGGGTGCGTCTCGTTTGTTTGTTAGTTTGTTTGGACGTTTGCGTTTCCTTTCCCGGTGACAGTTTTAGCTTGTGTCGGGCAATCGAAAGCAATCGAAGCGAAGATGTCTTTTTTTTCGATTTCTTTGCTTGCATTTCTTTTTTCCGCTTTTCGTCCAAAGCTTTCAAGTAGCTGCACGGGACGTGTAGGTAACGTAATGACATTAAGATTTCCAATTTCGAAATCGAAGCACTCTATCTCGTGATAACGTTCGACAAGTGACTCATTCCTTAGCACTCTTCCTCCAAACAGAGGAAAAAACAAAACAAAAGAATATTACGAAATAAAGCGCAGCGGTTGAGCAAAACAGAACAGGAATTAAAAAATGTATTTTTATGTTTTCGTATAAAAAGAAAGCACCAAAACAGGAAACTTAATGTGTGGAGATATTTTTAAGCTTCCCACAAAATTCCTCCCCATGCCAGCAACCTTTTCCTTTCACCCAACGGGAGTGCGAAAATCGATCACGCTTAATTGGTTAATGACGGCTATTATAGTAAAGTGGCACCGTTTCAGTTCGGTTTCGGTTTAAATTTACTCGCATTGCTCCAATTCCACACGGAATGAGTTTTATTTTGGGAGAAATGCTTTTTTTTTGTTTTCCGGCTTTGTATTGTCAACGAATTGATAAAGCAAACACGGGGCGGTGATGATTCCGATAGCAATTACAATTAAGTGCTGGTAAGTTAAGCGTGTACGTGTTTCGGCAGTCAATTTGAAGCTATTGTTTTTGATGTATTTAAAATAAATGTTTTTATTGCTACAATAGGTGCTTTAAAAATTGTTTTATTGCTTCTTGTTACAATATACACCAGCAAAAACCTCAATGGTTTATTCTTTTTTAAATTCGTTGATATTTTGTGTGACAAATATGAAATGATCTTAGGAATAGGAAAACTATCTTAGGATACCATTTTAAGGTGTTAGTAACATAAGTAACATTTCATAGAACTTTACTGAATCGAGAGGCTGCAAGATCAGACTTAACCAGACCCTAACAAGCTTATTCCCTTGCAAAACTTAGAAGTCTACACAATTTCGTTTTCATTATTCGGGTTCCATTCATTATTGCTGCTTGGAGTCCCTTAATGGGATGAGTTGGGCCGTCAAACGGTACCAAACCTATACCATAACCTTCATTTTTTCTTCTACGCCTCCGAGAGCTTATGCAACTTCCTGGCCTTCGTTAGTTACTAGGCTGGCTTGAACGATAAGCCAGCAACTATCTTTAACATTGGGACTGGCAACTTCTGACCGAATGTCAATGATTTCTAAACTACCTGCCGTTTGATTCATCGCTTTTGGCATAAAGCATGCCAACCACGAACTCATTCCATTTACCATTGAGCTCACAACACTGTCTTGACTGATGATTTTTGTTCATGTCGTATAGTTGCTCTTATTCAATTTTATCTCTAAATAAGAGGTCTAAAAAAATGTACCATTAGGTTTAACAAAATTAAGCTTCCTAAATTCACGTTAAAGACTGTGCAATTATGCTTGTTAAATAAATAAACAAATGTCCATTTGGAAACGACTGTCCTGGGACGTTGTTCCTAAAATGCAACCACAATGCTATCCATTAGCGTCAATAATGCAGCTGCCATGTTTCCTTGCGCCAACGTTTCCCTGCTTGTTCCGCTAGCTGACAAAAAAAAACCCCGCATCCCACAAGCATGGCAATGAATTTTACAGTTTTATGTGTGGCACTATTAAGCGCCTGTTACTGCTAACTGGCCGTCTCGTTTTGCAGTAACTCATTTCGTCGCCCTAAAGTGTAGGCTGCACCCACATTTGCTGCCGATGCTACAAATCGCATAAAAACAAGTGCACTTATAAATATTGCATTTATTAAGATGAACGCTATGCTCTTGGTTGGTGCAGCAAGTGCATGTCGCACGTGCCGTTCAGTTTTCTCGAGCTTCGGAAGAAGCCTCCTTCATTTTCCAAGTATTTGTGGGTGTTGGGGAATTCGAATCGAAGCTGTGCTTGGGATTGTGGAATCTTCGAAGGAAGCTATCCGGTGCGGCAAGCTTTGAATATGAGAGAGTGCCACTGACGTTCATGTGAATGCGGTAAGTGCCTGTGAAAGCTTGAGGTGGCTCGTTACCCTTCGTTAGTAATGCTGTGGGTGTGTGTTTAAGTCGATAGCAATAATTATGCCTTTTAGTACGACGCTTCGATTCACATCAGCTCCGTTTAATGATGGCCATGCATCGCCATTTTTGATCGGTAATAAAAGCACCAAAACAAGGCCGCAATACATGCATCGACCCGGTGATATTAAATGTAATCCATAATAAAAGCAAACATTATCATAATCCATCCCCATTTCGACGAAACGAACCCAAGAGCAGGTGCTTGACGGGCGTTAGAGTGGAACCATTATTGGAGGGAAACTAATTTAGGTCATTTTAAGTGTGCAAAACTCGTGCAAGTGTGGCACTTCACTCACATACACACGGAGCGTAAAGTACACAGCAGCTGTGTTTTCTTCGAATCGTTTCCAGTTTTCCGAAACTCCTCCAGAGTGGGTTCCACCATCGCCATTCCCCAACAACCAGACCAGCTCGGTTGTTTATGTTTCTGACTGGCAACCATTGAGGGAAACGTTAAGGAAACGTTTTCTTAAGATGGACGGAACCCTCGAGAATACCCTGGGCACTCATTTGGTCCGGCTGGAGCCTGGCTGGCTGTACGGACAGGGTGGCAGGTTTGTTTTATTTGGCAGGCGAAAATTAAGAGCAACTTTCGTTCTTCACCATCTCGCTGGGAGTTACCACCTCAAAGTCAAGACGCTCTAAGGACACCGAATGGCCGATTGTTCGCTGGCTTCTTCTTCTCTCCCGTCATATACTATTCCCAACCCCCAAGGGAAGAAAGGCCGGAACGGTAAGTGTGCCAAAGGGAAAAAGTTTTGTGGATGTTTTCTTTGGCATAGATTTTTCCATTGCACCCTCGGAGGCCACCCTCAGGCACAACATTCATTAGTTCGTCGCCCACCGTGCAGAAGCATCCGGGGTAGCATACAAAATTGTCGCTGTCAGAAAATTCTTGAAAAGTGTTTAGCCCGAAAGCAGGATGTTGTTTCTATCGGCGCTGTGGGGATCGGAACCGGCTCTCGCTAGCGGGTCGATGGCATGGTTTGGTATTTGTGTTTTTATTATTTTCCTTCGCTTCGTCTGAGTTTGATTTCGCGTTTGCTTTTGGGCGGCAAAAAGGTGGAAAGTGCAATCAAATTTGTCCCTAATAAGCAGCAGCCCTTGGTGACAATTTGCCGCGGCACAGCAGTTAAAATCAACCATAGGCTGTGATGGTCCGATGGGAGAGTTCTATGGTACTTTCGTTTTGCTGGAAAGGTTTGTACATTTTTTTGAAGATTTCTTTTTGTTTTCTTTTTGCGTGTAGCTTTTGCGATTGATTCTATGATGGTACAGAAGCGTTCCTTTACCTTGTTAGTTGCTCGTAGAAATGGTCCCATAAGGAATTATTTTAATCTTTGAATAGAGGCCTAAATGAACATTTCTATGCAAATGAAATGATTTGACAATTTTTGTCTAGCTGTTTCCATAGCGAGAACGTAATGTATGGGGCGTAGGAGGCTCCTTAATTTTTCGAAGAACTAATTTCCACAAAAAACCGTGCCATTTTCCGAATCGCTAGAAACCAACTGTTCAGGGAAAATGAGTTTCTTTTTGAAATACAAAAAAAGAAGAAATAAGATATAGCTTATTTATTTATAAGAACCAATTAAAGTAAATAATAACTCACGACTTTCTCAGCTCCTCAATCTGTTCAATGAAGCAACAAACTAAGTATAGGTTCACAAGAAATATCTGAAAATTGACTAAATACTTTCTACAATGTTTAAACATTTTTAATAAAGATGAAATGTGATTTAGCTCATTTCCTTAAAAAATGCTTTTGCACAAATGGATACAATAAACAAGCAAGAGGGATATTTTTTTTTTTATAATCGCCGATTTGAATCCATCTTTTCGTATAAATTGGCAAAACTTTGCCTTTATTTCCATCAAAATGTGAAGCTATCAATTCGTCAGCAAATGGCGTAAGCCGTTTTGTATCGTGCCTGGCAACACATCTTGCAAAGAACCGTAAGAATTTCAATTGGTCACCAACGGTACACGAATGCAAGGTAAGCGATGCTGGCTGTCAACTTCATATCATAAATTTTGCATTGATCGTTGAAGTTTGCTGAAAAGTTGACCGACAACCGATCACTGCTATTGCCCACATTTCACCACATCTACATCTACAGGATCTATCGGGTTGAGGAAAATTGTAAGGAAGAAGAATCGGGAGAGTGGAAAAGCACTAAATGGGAATTTCATCGCCTTGGCACGCTTGGAGCCAAATTGGGGGTTGGGTTGTATCGGCTTATGGGAAGGATTTTGAGGAGATAAACCAAACCCGTCCGAAACCCGGTAATGCTAAAAGTTTGACTCAACCGGCAAAGAAAAGCAGAAGAAAATGGAAGGAAGGAACAAAAAAATCTCACAAACGAATGGAAGTCAAGGTATTTCGCTGTTGGCGACGCTGGCCACCCCGCAAAACCGGTGGGGAGGAAACTTTCTCTATTTAGCTGAGTAATTGATCAGGTGGGAGCGATTGGATCGATATTTATTCGTCTCCCAGGACTGGTTCTCACCTAGGATGAAGGACGGAAGAGGACCTGGGAGGACGCGATGCTGCAAAAGTTTGCCAGTTAGCTTGATGTCGATGTGCGGCGATTGCTCGGTGGGTATATTCCCACGCCAAAATGGTGGCTCCGGTTGGGGTACAACGGACAAATAAATATATTCAAATGCGCACGGCAAATGTTGTGCCGGGACCGAGGCTGGAAAGGAACGTAAACAAAACGTGAATAGAAGCATCAAAGGAACGTGCTTTTTCGGCGTACATCAAACGCGCGTGAACACCACCAGGGACCATTCGAAATGGAACTTAAACTTCTCAAAACTAGCTAAGGTGTCCGGGTGCTTGGTTGGCCGGTGGAGGTGGTAGCAGAATGTGTATCGTTATTTATAAGAATTTCCTTAAGGTTAAGCTGATTTAAGCTTTCAGCATAAAATGGTACTGCACTTCAATTGGTTCGCAATACTTCAAAGACGTTTAATGTATTCTTTGAATAAGATAATTCGATTTTTTCCCATTTCATTTTTGGTTCGTCAATTCAAATGCGGAGCAAATTGATGATGCACAAAGTACTATTTTAATTGAAAAAAGCATGAAAGATGTTTCCGAAGTAGATAAAAAATAATCTCAGTTGGAAAGTTGTCTTGGGGCTCAAAACTTCGAGACATCGAGCACGCTGCTCGATAGAGAAACGGATGGCATCTTTTCCATTATGAAGGCGGCTTCTGCGATCGTTGCGGAAATTGCTGTTTACTATCCCTGTACTGCTCGGCTGACCGGTAAGACGTTCTAACCCCTCAAGACCGCACCGAAAAACGGAAGCAAACCCGAAGCGAACGTCTTTAATTAAAAAGGTAAACAACTTCTGGCAATCAGGAAAAATTACACAGACACCCTAATTGTATTAGCCACAATTAACGACCCATAGGGCTGGGGTTTGTGAATGTGAGGCAACTCTCCGTGAATGACAACCCACAAACACTGGACACCCTCTTGCCTTTGCCGTATCGCCCCACTAATGGTGTAAAGCGACTGGAAGGATGATGCCTTTTCCCGGAATTAACCCGACGGCTAGTTTGCTCCGTGTGTTTGTATGTATGTATGCAGGTTGGCCTGAGACATTGGCGTTCCGTTTACGGCCAACTTCAAAATGGCTACGGTTGCACACAAACCAAACACACTCGATTTGGCATACTACCTTCTGGCGCTGAATGCCAGTTTTGAAGGAGCTGCTTCTGCTGGATACCGGAGGCTGTTTTATTATAAATTAAAGGTTGCTTCTCTTTCGCCGGATAGCCATGCATGGCAGCTTTTGTGGTTCTCGCTGTTTAAAACACTTGCCACTGACCCCGTGTTCCGGTTGCGTTTGCTTTTCCGTAAAGCTTACGGTCATAAACCCGGCTCGTCCGCCCCAATACCCACGTACAGGCCATCTGTCAAATGATACCTTTCAGTTGAAGAAATGCTTCTCCTGCCTGCCGTTTTCGGGTAACTACTTTCTAGATAGTGCAGTCTTCCACTGGTGTCAGTAGAGAAATAGCAGTACAGTTTATACGGCAGACAGTGTGGCACAAAAATAACAACATCCAGTTCCAGCTGGAAGGCGAGAACGAACCCATCACAGCATTGCTTCAGATGGTGTAAAACAGAAAAAGAAAACCGGTGAAACATAACTAGCTGCCAACGGTAGTGTTTCGTACGAAGAATGGAAGCACTTCGTGCAAGCCCACTTATAGATAGCCTCGGGAGGGATCTGGCACCTTCAGCTTGTGTACGGCATGAACACAGCCCACCAAACCAACGCAAAGCGCAAGCACGGCTAAGAAAAAGCGTAATGGCGACCTCCACTGAATGGAATGCTCCACATCCATCCACCAGAATGAGGCAACTGGTTGAACAGGCAAGATTGTCCGAATTTAGACTCATCACACACACAGACACGTACAGGTCCCTTCTCTTACAGCTGTTTCCAATACACCACTAATACTTCGGTCGATGCTTCGTTAGTGTAGCTCTTCAACTTGCTAACCACCGAGTCAGCGAGTGTGTCAGAACGAGAGCAATGGCTGAAAAAAATTGTGCTAGAAGATTGTACAGCATACACAAGAATCTTCAGCACAGTTTGCGATCTTGAAAAGCAGAAAAGAAAACAAATTGATGGAATATGATTAGCTGCATAAAAAATAACCTTACTACAACGGGGAATGATATGAAGAACACCATGGTCTATGCAATTTTTTTTTCATTTGATTATAATTGAGGTTAACGTACACCTGAAGTAATGGGTAGGATAAGAACTGCTTGTTTCATATGTCAGACGATAAAAATACAGTTTGTTTATTTTACTAAGGATGTTTCAGGATTTTGAATTTTTTAAATTTATGCATTTTTTAAAATGTATAGTTTTTTCTTAAATAGTTATCTTAAAATTTCTTAAATTTTTTTAGATTTCTGCTACTTTTTATCATTCAGTGAATAACTAGGCGTCTCCATTAGATGAAAGCTTTTATCGATTATTTTTCCTAAGAATTATTCACAATCATTGTTGATGTTTTTTTTGAACCCATGGTGGTTTTTCTTATAAAGGTAAGTTTTCGTATGAATTATACTTGAATGGTTTTGTAACGTTATTGGGGTTTTTTTTTTTTTGAATAAATTGATAAATATATAGAAACGTGTTAAAACAGTAATGTTAAAAGTTTTACTTCTCCATGTTTTAGGATACACTCATAAACTTAATTTTCGTTGAATATTTTA
>KI423242.1:15028-30772 GCA_000473375.1 Anopheles culicifacies
CTACTTTTTATCATTCAGTGAATAACTAGGCGTCTCCATTAGATGAAAGCTTTTATCGATTATTTTTCCTACGAATTATTCACAATCATTGTTGATGTTTTTTTTGAACCCATGGTGGTTTTTCTTATAAAGGTAAGTTTTCGTATGAATTATACTTGAATGGTTTTGTAACGTTATTGGGGTTTTTTTTTTTGAATAAATTGATAAATATATAGAAACGTGTTAAAACAGTAATGTTAAAAGTTTTACTTCTCCATGTTTTAGGATACACTCATAAACTTAATTTTCGTTGAATATTTTAGACTTGACTTATACTACTATATTTCTTACTATTAATTCCTAGTGAAGTTAATTTTGCAAAAGTCAGCAACCAGGCGTCTCCATCATCGGAGAAATTGTAATTTGAAAGTTTGATATAATTTTTTACTCCCAATTTGCCTACAAGCATTCAACAAACCAACATGGCCAAATCGTTTACATAGTGCTCGCTTTACTAAAAATAGTTTAAAAATCCAGGATTTTAATATCACGAAAATGTACGCTGCGAGCCAAATGAAGAGCCACAAGCAAATCACCTAAAGCCATTTCACCGACGTGGGCGCAACCATTTCCACTCAGTTTGACCTGATCAACAGTCATGTGCTTCGTGAAGGCAGTACAGTTTAAACACTCCCTCCAACCACGCATGCACGTACTGGCCAGCAGGGATTGGAACTATTTAAGCGCTCGAAGGCGAACTTCTTTTTCCGATGAAGCTCACCAGCAACCACAGCGTTGGTTGCAGTCGTGAAATACTTCCCAATTCGTGTTCGAACAGTCTTTGTTGTGCTCATGAAGAAGTGTTCTAGCCTCATTCCATGCTATGAGCCCATCGAAACCGGTTGCCCAGGTTGTGTAAACACATGTTCCGATCGTAAATATCGTTGTTTTGCTAAGGCTGGCCAATGCTGATGATGCGCTTTGCCATGCCGTATCACTATACCCACGTAACGAAACAAAGCAAGGTTTGGCAGCAATTGATTCCTGACCATCGTTGGTTTACATTGTGAGTTATTCTTCTCCTCGCATGTTGCAATGAATTATTCGTAACGCTCCGTTTGGAAAGCGAATGGTAGAGAGCAATAGCATCATGTATCACTTATTAATTTAACAAACTTGCCGTTGAATTCGTTTTTAAAATGGCATTTGATGCTGACGCGGTACAACCACCACAAGAGCGCATTGACTGTATAGCATTTTGACTTTCTGACGTCATGCATGTTTAACCCGCTGGGATGATAGGAGCAACATGTTTACAGAACACATAATACAAAGTGCCCATTTTAAGTTTCTCGGGAGCTTTCTAAGTTAAACCGGATCAGAATATTTTATTAAACAAGATTTAAAACATACACTCTTGATTTGTCAAGTAGCTTTTCGATCAATAGTATGCAGTTGAAACCGAAGTCTTACCCAGCGGTAGCAGCAATAATATCAACAGCTGGTGCGTTCGGAATGCATTCCATACCAACAGGCACCGGTTACCTTTGCACATCTAATACGCTCGCATCCAGTGGACACCGACATGGTTCCAACACACGGTTTCCATCTTTCCAGTGGGGAACTTTGTTTGTTTCCGATTATTCCATTATACAGATTTTGAAATTTAATTAAATGTTTGATATGACAAATCGTGCTATATTTCCGACACATGAATTTATTCAAGTTTAATTAGGTTTGCAGCCGAGCATCAGACGTACGCTGCCTAGGCCGTGTGCAATGCATGCAGGTGTGCGCATCGGAGCATCAATGTGTGTGTGTGTGATTGCAAACAGCCCTCACTAGCCATCCAGGCTGCACAATAATAAATCCTACCACGTGTATTCTACGCACACCCGGGTTGATGGAAAATCACGGTGCTATCGGGAGTGAAATATAATTTTCACGGTACCAAATTACTTAAGCCGCCCCGAATGCATGCACCCGGTTTCCCGGATGAGGTGCAAATTAGATGCAAGCAGATGCGTACGGTTGCGTATTCATTTTCGAGGTCAAAAATAGATTTGATTGCTGTCCAAATCCTCACACGTGAACCATTTTCCCCGATGGGGATGTGCTGCCAGTTTGTTATCCTGACAGCCGTTGGGTTAGGGTTACCGTTTTTCCAATCGTAATTTATCACACTACCGTGCTCGTTACTTGGCTCAATCGTTGATGCTGCCATGTTAATGGGGCTTAATAATAATACATTCGCTTTTACTTGACATGCATTTCAAAATTCAGAACGAACTCAAGGAAAAGTATCAATAGAATTGAATTATTTTGTGTTCAATAAATGAAGGAACTATCCACAAAAACGATTTTTGCTGGAAAAGTAATAAATTTTCCATTTCGAAACACAACAAATCATTCACAGCGCTGGAACCGGCAGCACGTAAGCTCCCGTTAGTCCCCGTGGGGGACCGAGCTTTCATAATAGATTAGCGTCTGGTTTGTGCCATGACCACGAGGATTAATTGAAAGGATTTAAATGATTGATAAGCCTGACCGGAAACGGGATCATTCGAGCCGATGGTTGGCTTTTGGAATATTGTCCACCATTCGGTTTTTTTCTTCTCTTTAGCATTCGGGGGTACAGATGGTGGTAATTGAATTGATTTGACATACTCTGTCTTCATTTCGTATGGGTTTGGAATTTTGAATTTTGTCTGATAGAATTAATATGAATATGACACAAGAGCGTGCATTCATATCTTCTTCCACAATATGATTTTTTCAATTTCCAAAAAAAAAGTATTAAAATAAAATCTTCATAAAATTTATCCAACGGGAAGTAAGACTTCTGTGCTCATACCATAGCTCAGAAAAGCTTCCTTTTTATTCCAACAATCCGATCTAAGTTGATGGGTCACAGGACACAGTGAATGCACCTTTTTGCTCGCTTCCAACCCGTGCGTTTAATGATTAAGAACCAACGGACTTTTGCGTTCCCGGTGGACGCGTACGATGCACCGCACTTCGTCAATGTCAAGCTGCACTAGACACAGAGCCCATCGGGGTATCTCTGGGAGTAGCTTTCTTCCATCTAAAATCAACCCCAATACGTGTTGCGCTACCGGTGACGGTCACATCCGTGGGATCCGTGGTGAATAAAACTACCTCACAGTAAAGCTCCTACCATGGGACATCACCTGAGGAGGGCGCGTGTGTGTGTGGATAGCGTGGATCTCGAGTCCACGGGAACGCGCACGTTGGTTCCCAGTCAACAAAGGCAATATGCATATAAAATCGCAATCTACATTTATAATCAATTCCATCGGGGGGAAGAGAGAAAACCGACGCTACATGCCGAACGGTCGGCAAAAATGAAATGGCACATCATCATCATCATCATCTTCATCATCGTAGCGCCGTGAACTGATCGAGGTCCCGGATTCAGGGGTTCTTGTGTGCACGTGCTTCTAAATGAAAATGTGAATTCGGAGCATTCTGTCGGTGTACCAAGGGTTTCGGAATTTGATAACGCGCTCTGCATATCAATTAAGCGCTAGTCAAACGGATAAATGGATATCTTGAGGGTATTCTATCCAAATGTCTGTCCGAAGAAAGGAAGCAGAAGAAAAAAAAACGGCGACACATATCATTCCATTATGGCAGAAAGCTAAGTGGCTCTGGGAGTGGTTTCTTTTCTCCAGAGCACCCCGAAATACCGAGCGCCTGTCTCAGCTAGTAATCTTTCACCACCAGACTGCGGTGACCCGCAAAAGTGCTTATTTGCTTACGGAGTGACTGTTTGTCTAATGCGATTCATGTTGTGTTCGCTTATTGCGTTACCTACATTTGCGGTCACTTGCGGTACGGTCTGAAGATGCACCGCCGCAGCCAGTGTGTCATTTGCATACGAGTGGATTTCGCTTGTGGATCTCAAAATGTTGACTTGTTTCGAACGTAACGCAAACATTTCGCGGGTTTTTTTCTTCTTCAGTTATTGTTTGTGAAGTGATTTCATGAATTTATACGATCCACAAACAAAAACCCGCCTTCGTTTGGAACAAAGAATCGTAACGAGAATTTGCTGCTGGGAAAATGTCTGAAGGAGTTTGTGACAAATATGTTAGGATTGCATTTATTCTTTTCGTTGTGTGGAGAGTATTATGAAGTTCATCAATACCATTAGGTTAAAAGGTGCTTCATTTGGGTGTCTGGAGTTGGAATGATGTAGCACTTCGTAAAACTATTTCTTAAGCACAATGATCACCTTAACGTATTGTCTTGATATGTTTCGATTTCTCCTGCCTGAGTTCCTGAGTGTCGCAACAGTTATGCTACCTACCTTCATCTACTAACTTTACGGACACGTTACGATTTCCGGTAGAAAAAACGAGCACAACAGTAAGGAAACATTCAATTCCTTTCGGCACCGTAATATGGCAGATACTCGGTTTCATCGTGGACCAGCAGTCCATAAATTGACGTGATTTATCTAAAAGCCAAATAAAAACTGAAACTTCTTCCTGTTTCCGTACACAGAACGAGCGTATGTGTGTGTCTCAAAGTCATTCCCGTGTAAGCATAACTGACCCAGGACAGGATGAGCCTATTACTGTAACGTTAACGTTGGGTGATTTTCTGTCCTGATTTTGCTGTCCTTTTTTTCTGTCGTAGCATTTGTAAGACCTTCTCGTGCAGGACGACGGTTCGAACCGACCCGAGGTGTCTTATAAATGTGTTTTCACCGTTTCTTTGATGCTCGCCCGATACGCGACAGTCCAAACAGCGATGATTGTGATCCGATAAAGTGGAATCGGTGATGTTTTTTTTTTCCTCATAGTTGTTGTTGTCGTTTGATCACACTTCACTTCTTTGAGTAGAAGTGGGATGTTTGGAAGGAAAAAAAAATCACTATCCGATAGAAACACGGCGAAGCAATCACGCAAAGTAGAATAGATTTTTCTTCCCATTTTGTTGGAGCGTTTTTTGGGAGGATCACTGAAGAATGAGAGAGAGAAATGCAAGTGAAACTAGTATGTCACTGCATACATTGTGCTGTCCGTCCCGAAGAGAAGGAACCGAATTCGAAGCGGTCCAGAAGGCGTTTTCTCCAACCCCGAAAGCCAAACCTGAAAGATGCCACTGTATGATTATATACGAGAAACACTGACCAACACACGACACAAAAGGTATTTATAGACACCCGAAATACTAGCGTGTGCCCGTCCGTGTTTGCTTGTATGTGTGTTTGGTTCTTTGGAACTCTTTCTCTCCTTCACTCGTTCTCTCATCCTTTGTGGTCACAATTTCGTACGTAGCTCATAACTCTTCACCGACCGAAAGCTCCCCACCCCCCCCTGTAAAGGAGAAGGATTCGAGTATCAATTTTATCTCTATCGTAGCGCAATCTGATCCTCCATTCATTTTCTTATTATAACAAAAATAGGTGGAGATGAAAGAGTTGGACGATAAGATGAGGAGGGCGGGAGGAGGTGTTTCAGACCGAAAGGGAGAAAAAAAAACAGAAACGACCTGTGTCCAATCCCTTAGGACACGTGTGCACGGAGCTCTACCTCGGGCTCAAATAGGGCTAAAAGGCTTTAGCGCTGGATAGTTACCCACTCCGAATGGCGTATGTGAATCCAGGCGAGCCGGGACTGACTACATAAGACACGTAAAAGAATGAGCGGATTAGTGCACGGGAGTTGGGTGGGGTGGTTATTTTGGACGACAAAATGGAGCCCAGCCCGTTCCGTTCCGGGGAATCGAGCAGAGTAAATACCGTTGACCTGGTTCGTTTTCTGTTCTGAGCTGGAATTGTTTCTTTCGCTTTGTACAGGGCAGCCAATTTTCTTTTCTGTTGCATTTAATCAAGATTTTCCATGTAGCTATTGAACTGTTTGCTATGAATCGAAATTGCTTTCAAGAATTATATTTTGTTTAGTTTGCACCTAAGATTTTGCGTTTGAAGTATTGGATAGGTTAGGGAACTTCAAAACTTACTTTAAACTAATTCTTGTACCAGTTATTGTAATACGAGTAGCAAAAGATGAATCAAACCTATACCACAGATAGCTGTCAAACACTTTCATAGTGATGGTTGGTTTTGTGACATCTTGTATGAAACAAAATCTACAGCTGTATAACCAGGACACTTGTACCAGTCTGCTTGTCTAATCCACTGTCCGGGTGGAACAGAAAACCAAATGTCCAAGTGTCATCTCTGTCGTTATCATCATTATTACCACTGCTTTACGGTGAACCAGCAAAAAAAAGAAAATAAAACAAGTCTCGATCGGTAATGATGGCACGCTAACGCTTTTGGCAAACAAGCTTATCGAAAACTTCACTACATCACTACATCGGGACAGGCAGTTCGCATCAACGTGGTACGGCCGTTGTGTTTGTCTTCTCGATGTCTCGATTTCGCATGCTCTAGGATACAGGCGACAGTGTTGGGTTTCTAGCCACGCTTCCAGTTTACCAGACAAATCAGAAACGAGGAAGAAGAAAAAAAATGAACCGAAGACACCGACAACAATTGACAACTTTTCTCCGACTCCGTCCATTTCGATTCTGGTCGTCTGGATTTTGGGGCACGGCTTGGAGGGATGTTTTGGAAAATACACACAACATACTCCCCTGCGGTGTCTTTGCTCTTTCTGTCCATCGGACAAGGAAAAAAGAATAAAGAATCGCCTACTCGCTTTTGGCCACCACACAGGCGCTTACTGCTAGGACCCGTTGTAACGTGTAGACCTTCTGGTGACTTTTGGTGGAGGCATATCGGAGGCAAGGGAAAAGATAGACCTAAATGTTCAACATCAATCTGTCGCTTCCCGCTGTTTTGACACAGCACTGTCACAGCTATTTCGTCATTCGAATTCCTACGTGCCACACCAGGCCATTGTTCCCGGGAGAGATAGATCGATCGGTGTGACTCCTTGTTACCGAAACCGTTTAGCGTTCGGCCGCCTCCCACCGCTGCTAAGTGGTCCAAACAGTTTTCACTTAATAAAATTGGCATAATGACTTTCTCGCCCATGGTTGGTTTGAATATTGGTACGGTGTGGACAGACAGCGCGAAAGAAAATCGACCCTCCCGGTCATATGGGTCAAACGTTTCTTCTTGTGAGTTGTTTGTTAATTTCGCAAGAATGCTTCGTATTCGGTGCCGAAGGGATTCGTCTATTTATTTTAGCCTCCAGCATAGGACACACTCGAGCGAAGACTTATGAGACTCGATGCGTAAAGCTGCTTTTTGGGATGCTTTTCCAAGCGTAGCTTCAAATCCAACACAAAATTTGTTTCGCTTCCAAACAGCAGATGGGGATTTGTCAACAGAAGTAGTTGGAAGCCATTTTTTTGTTGCTCCCTCTCCTTCATGCTTTGCTTTTATGTGACAGAGTTTTTGAGTGCTTTGTGTTTGCTGATTGGTGACCGAGAAAATGACCATATCCCATCGGTGGCCGGACTTGTTTGGGGTGATTTGAATTTGACAAATCTGTTCGAAAAGGCAATCATTTGATGGTTACACAGAGCAGCTGCAACGGGGCGAATGCTTCCAAAGCGGGGTTTCGCAGATAGTTCTGCTGAAAGAAAAAAAAAACGACCACGACCCGATCCATTCACAATCGTTTCCAATTTCCCATCTTGGCAAAGGCGCCCTTTAACCTTTTGCATTCTCACATGCTTCACCCCGGGAACGCGTTTGTCTCTGCTATTTTACCATTTGGGAAAAGTTTCTAGTTTACGATGAGAAAAAGTTTCACCCCTAAAGTGCGCTTCTTCAGCAGGATCGTTCGAGGTGGTCTTGTGTTCATTTCCGCTGGGAATCGTTAGTTTTGATGAAGCGGGCCACACTTTGGCCATGACTTCGGACGCGCTCCTATCGATGGCGATCCTTGTTCGCTAACGAATATCAATCAAATTATTTGCAAAGTTTTGCTCTCGAGTCAATTCAATTTGGGAAAAAGTTTGAGCGACGACGAAAACAACGGGCAGGTGAAGTTAATTAAAATATTTTCCAAGAATTTAGTTTTGGTGCATAGTGAGTGGAAGGAGATCGAAGTAAGTTTAGTTTAAACTTTGTAAATTATTTTTGCGTTTGGATATGGGTAAGCTTGTAAAGTTCAATTAATTTATTTGTGTGTTATACAAACGGTTAAGAATTTTGGGAAAAATATTTTGTTCACTCATCATTATTTTCTTTGAAAATCAGTGGCTGTTTTTATATTGCAGCAAGCCAACCTTAATAAACGAATTAAAAACACAAGAAAGCTCTTGGGAAAGAATTCTCTAAATTAATTTGATTTAAAGAAAAAAAAGTCCCTAACTTTGGAGTAAATTCACGAACACTTAATTAGATTATTAAAGAAACAAGATGACAGATTAAAGAACATATTTTCTATTTTACCGACGAAGGCACTTTAGTTAATTGGTCTCGTAAAAGATCTGTACAATGCTGTTTATTTTTTAATGTGTTCATTGTTGGAAAATACCATACAGGACAAATAGTTTCAACGCTTTGCGTGTTTGTACTTCTTGTTACAGTAGACGATATGTTTTAAAAACTTTTCCTCTCGAAGTTCCTGTAGGAAAGCAAAATAAAGTGCTAGCACTGACGCATTCTCCAACAATTTATCAATTACCGTAACTGCTGTTGACACTTTGACACACATTTTATCGCATTGAAACATTCGCCCCCGCTCTGGCAACGTTGGGTTAACTGGTTCCTATCACGAACAGTTCCCATTATGGTGCTACGGTTCCAACCGTACCCGGCATCGACCGGGAAGTCGGTAGATCAGATAGTAGCATAAGCAGTGTATTCTAAACATTTCAACCAACTTCCATCGAAATGGCTTCGGTATGGTTCGGCTGTTATGATTACGGGCAAACTCTTCGATGCATCCTTGCACCGGCTCGATGATGATAGATGTATCGGTGCAGATCGTACCGCCCAGAGTGTGTGTGTGTAGAGTGTACGTACGTTCGATTGCACGTGGCACGCTACACACAACATCGTACAGTTGGTTGGCTTCGAAGAATGTTTCTACTGCATTACTGCTAACCGCATCCCAACTTTGGTACCGAGGCCGCGCATTTCGCCTTTCAGCGAAAGCAGCCATCTTTCGACTGCCTTATGCGTATGTGTGTTTGTGTAAGGTTGATTCTAATGGAAATTGATATTAATCTTCTTGTTTATTAACACTGAAAACAGCTCTTCTGGTACGGGGATGAGGGAAATATTCAATGTACATGCTTTGGTATAGCGTTACTCAGCGAGATTTGCAACCAACCGGACGCAAAATGGAAACTTTCCGCATAGAAGCTACCCAAAAGCTTAAGTTTGGATGGTTTTGGGATTGAAGAGTGTTTTAATGCGCTCTTAAAAGTGCTTATCTGCTTTCAATTAGCAAAATCTGTTGTTTCAAAACACGAAGTTTGAAAATGTACTACTTCACTTACCTCCTGCATTACCAGCCAAAAGTTTAACTCAATACACGTAATAACTGAAGATATTAGGACGAAAAAGGACATCTCGTAGAACTCCTACATTTTATCGACCCTCATAACAATCGTAACTGGTGTGAAGATTTTTAATATCATAAAATTATGCTTCCTTACTGGAAGGGTATAACCCAACTAACCTGCCGAACACTTTCAAAATCAGTTTGTTACCCATAGCTTAATTAGTGATGGAGTTTTTTTCTGCCAAAACAAAAGCAAGAAAAAAAGTACGTAATGAGAAGCATCATTTTCTCGCCCACCACAAACGTCAAACTTTCCCTAGTGAAGGGGTTTCCCTTTCGGATGAAGCAAAAATAATCCCACCTCGGAAAACCGTACCCGCATGCCATCCGTACCGGTGGGGTCTATTAGTTTTCGAAACCTTCCACCTAACCAGCCAGTCAGCCAGCCAGTCAGTCGGGCGATCGGGTGGATTTTAATAATTCATCACAATAATGATAATATATTTACGCCTAATGGTAGAATTATGATAAACTACCCGCAGCCGACCGGAATTTTGGCTTCTTATACACCAACGCACGGCCGGGGATTGCCCTTTCAGTTCCGGGGCGTACACGAATTTTTCCGTATCCTTTTCCCTATTTCCGCCGTCTGGGTGAATGGGGAGGGCGCACATTTTTCACTTCACTCCCGCGGCTGGGGAGTGAGTATGTTTCCCGGGTTCCTGTTTTCCTCCATTTGCCCTTTTGCTTGTTGTTGGTGCGTAAGACGAATTTCAAACATTGCCCAAGGATTGTTTCACTTGCTGCTGAACGCATCGATATACATGATAAGCCTTGCGGATGCTAGCCCCCCCACTTTGATGCGGACGGTACCGAGGGCGTAATCGTGTGTGCCGGGAGAAGGTTCGTTTGGTTTTGGCATACGTTACTCCCAACACGCCGAGAAGCATCCCACGAGAATTCATTCTGGTTTCCTCCTACGCAACTCCCTTCTTTTCCCGTTACCGATCTTGCTGTTGGGTATTTTTCTTCGCTTATCAACACCATCATCATCATCCCTAGTTGCTTCGGACCCGGTTTTCCTTATTTTTTTTGGGAGCGTGGAATGACTGAACGATCTCGTGCTGTATGCTATGTATCGTTTGTGCAGGAACATTATCCAAATGTGAATCGAGAGAAAAATAAGGGCCAAGAAGCGTACAACTACGCACCAGACACATACGCAAGTAAGATAAATTGAATTTCAAGGGTTTGCCGAAGGGAAATTGGCATATTTCGCTTATCCCCTTATACACAAGCGTCCCGAATGTTTTGCTGGCTCCACTTCTGCCACCCAACAGGAAGTAGTGATCCCTCTTTACAGCGCACAGTACGTACGACAACGCAGAATCGGCTTTCAAACGATCTTCTCTCTCGGAAAGGGCATGAGGGTTTTACCAAGGATCTGGGAACTCAATCCCAGAAGCGCTTCGGCTTAAGACAAAACGCACCGGAGCGGTGGGTAATGTTGTTTTTTTTTGTGTTTTCTTGTTTGCACGGACCAAGAGCCAATGATAAATGATGGGCTATGGTTATTTCGTCGATGATTGGAATGTTATGATGGTTAAAAATGAAAGCCTTTCATCGACCTTTCTTGCTGGTTGGCGTTGTGGTGTTGTAGCATTATGCATTACCTTGGAGCTTCTGTTGACTGTAGGAAAAGAGGAAGAAATTCCAATAGGTGTGGAGTTCTGAGAAGTTAAGTGAAACATATTTGTTTAAATTATTTGTGCTTTAAGCGGCTCGCAAGATATACATACTGCACCACATACTGTTTAATCGTAGTCCAGGCAACATCAAAATGCAAGAATTTGAAGATTATTTACACAAACCTTAAAGTGAATAATATTTCTTATAGATTAATAGGCTAACAAGTGAAGAACCGTGCTGTAATTTTTTAGACAATTATCTAAGCACCATATGTGAATCTTCTTAAAACCCCTTAATTAAGATTAATACATACAACTTACCTTGTTTCCAAGCGTGAGGAACTCAACTTAGAGATCCTGGCTTTTTTCTATGAATTCTTCCTATCCAGTCTTTATCTACTGTAGTATTTCAGGGATAATCTAATGGCCGTTTTTTATAGGTCACCGCCTTTTATTCTAAGCAAATCATCATCATATACTTAATCACTCAAAGAATCAATGTAAAGAAAACCATTACCAGGTATGTTATAACCTGATACCATGAAGAATAAACTGCACAACATGAAAAACAAACTGGTAAAATATGAAATGTGTTTACGATTGTCCTATAAAACCCATAATTACATACACTTCTCTCCATTATTCTTGGATGCTGATTTAATTTTATTTCCCATCATTCCAAGAAGTGCTTCAATCCATTTTCTAATTATAACGATCAAACATGGATCAATGTATCCATGGACGAAACCATTCCTCTGTCCAGGTTTGAAAATATGAAGAACAATTGTTGACACGTTACAAAGTGCATAAAATTACCATTCGTCCAGAATTCCATCCGAGCAGAAATCGAATTCCTATCAGCATTGATCAGCAACAGCAAATAGTCATCCAATGGAAGGGACACTTTTCTCCCCACCATCATCGACGTAAACATGGACGACCCTTCGTAGTGCGATTGGCCACAACACGCTGCAAGACAAACATTAGCCCACCGAACGGGCTCCTCAGCACACAAAGGTGAACCGTTCGGTTTACTGTCACCTTTCCCGGCTAGTCGGGGTATTGGTGACGACATGGCACCTTCAACTGGGCTGGAAAAGGAAAACGGCATGTCAACTATTGAATGCCGGCGGGAATTTCCGTTGTGCGTACTGCAAAAACACTCCATCGCTCCCGGGCCTGAGAAGGACATCGTTAGCTTCACGCTGCGTAACGAGCCTTCTTTGCATGCAGCGGCTGCTATTGCTGCGGCTGTTGTTTGCTCATTGGTGATGTGTGTTGCGCATGAGGGAATGAAAAGGGTGGCTCTTTCCCATTGAAGCAAATGTCGAGGACAATCAGGCGAGCAAATACATTGGAGTGTTTTCGAAATTTAAATCAACACCACACTCGCAAGCCGCTACAGCGTACTGGGACGGGTCCGGTGTCCCGGTACCTAAACGTGTTTGTGTTTCGGAAAGGGAAAATGTTTTGCATCGGTAATCGGACAGGTCCGTGGACCACATCCGGCACTACCCATTAGACCGAACATCCCCCCCGGCGAGGAACAGGGGGAGATTATGTGGCGGCAAAAGGTAATCCTAGCGTTCCATTAGGACGGCTACTTCCGTTGTGGGGTGCTGTTTGTGTTTGTGCAGAGAAAATACAACATTCTGGTGCTGCTTTCTAATGCCACCGAAAGGGGCGCAGTGACCGTGCAAACCGGCTTCCGAATCCGGATGGATGGATAAAAATCAGCCAAACCGGCAAAAGACACTCATTGGTGCCCGGCCCCATACAAACACACACACAGAGCATGCCTCATCAAAGTGAATGTTAAAGACGTTGGTGGTGTGTGTATACGCAGACGAAACTCCGTAGCAGTAAAGTGAATTATTTACCGGCACCAAAACTTTAATCCGGCGCCCTGGGGATGTGATTGCCGGCGTGGGTTTTTGGTGGGACCAAATGTGTAAATAGCCCATCGCAATAAAACCTTTCGCTACGCCGTGTGTCCTTTGGTATTGATCGACACGACGGTTGGTTAATCACGTTATTGATAAGGATGGTTCTTGATCGGGTGCTTGGTGAGTGTTGACATGGTTGAATCTAGAATGATGGCTGTTATGGAAAGGATGATTATTTGTATATTTTGTACATTTATTTGTTAGTGAGACAAATTCAAATAACTTTATGCGAAAGTTTACTATTATTTTGTGAGAGTATTTCAAAATTCTTACCAGTTCGCTGTCTTAGCCTTCTGGAAAAGTCCTTTGAAGAGCTCAAAGTCAAGTGCCTTTTTTTAGTCAATACGTTACCTCAAACTTTGTGGTAGACACATCAAATCCATCACTCCATCTCAGCAAGACTGTTAGGGCAAAGCTATCGCTAATCGATGTACGAAAGACAGCTTCATCTGCACGATCACCTTCCTGCACAGGACCCTAATAGAGGTCAGCTTTAATTGGCAATGACATTGAGGTTGCCACCATCGTTATTGAGTTTGCCGTGTTTACCTTTAATATCCTCTGGTAGGCATCTGCAAAGTAGGAGAGCTGTTAACCTAAGACATGTCTACGGAATATGTCAAGAACTGGTTCTTAATTGTATAAGATGATCTTCAAAGTTTATACCAGGGAGTCATAGATGACTTCCTTGAGAGCTAAAAACGATGGCGCAGACATTTGATGGACAAATCAGAAGGATCTGAGAGCTTTTTTGTAAGTGACGTTGATCATTGTTATTCTATTAGGTCTGGCAAGCTTGCAGCAGCAGCAGCATGTCTGGCAAGCTTCTTCGAAATTTCAAAGAAGCTCTGTGCGTTGTTAAGTTTTGCTGCTATCACTTGTGGCTCTGGTGTTTATAAAGTCTCTGTGATATTTTTCAATTATATTTACTTGGGAGATATTGAATCGATCTTGCGTTATAAGGGACAATATTTTGACAGCGATATGCAACACCGTGAGCTTCATATAGTGGCTGCATTCCAGTGCATCTTCTTCGAATAATATGGGGTAAATGTTGACAGGAAAAGTATGTGAAAAGGGACTCAAAAAAACATTCTGTTAGAAGTAAAAGCAACCCAAACCGATAAAGCGTTGTTGCTTATTGTGCTGAACCATTCCTTCATGCGACACAATAAATCCAGCAGCGTTTCTCAGAAGAAATTGAGCTAAATGTTGCCTTTTATCCTATCTGCTCTCCATAAACGATGAGCTGGCTACGATGCTACTGCGTGCTACGTGACGGAAGGTTGCTTACCGTAATATCAGTATCCGAAGTACTGTTAATTCCTGAAATCTTGTTAGCAAAGCCGTCGAGATCCGGCCACCACTTTCACCATCCACATCATGCGACGTGTGTATAACGATGTGTTCACGTTAAGTAGCCCCGGTCCTAGGTACGCAGAGCATTTCTTGTGTGCTTGCTTCATTGTCTTGTGCTAAAGACTCGACCGCTCTCTCTACCTTTCTCCCTTTCTGGATAGGGATATCGTGTGCGATGCATTGGAAAACCCGGTTCTGGTGGAATGAAAGCACATATACGTGGGTGATGAGTTTAATCCTTCCATTCAGCAGCTCTGCTTACGTCCGCTTATGTTGTGCGTTATCTGTTCAACTTTAACTTCAAAAGGTTCCGCCTTAGATCGTCCGATTTCGAGCCACTTCCATCGTCAGGTCGTAATCAAATTCATCAACACAAGCACACACTCAGTCGAGCGCTCATTGTTGTAAGTTATCGCCGACCGAAACTAGAACTAAATAGTGTGTGAAAACCAAAAATCCAAAGCAGCAAAATCCACAATTACTGCAAAAGCATGGCTGCTCAGTCCAGCGTAAGCAGTAAAGAAAGTTCAACGATAAGCGACACGTTGCAATGGTGTTTGGTTTGCCTACGGAGGCTTTTTTCTCCAAGTTTTCGTATTTAAACCCCGATAGCTCTTAACCATTGTGGCTTTCAGTATTTTTGCCTGTGGTGGCCACGGAGAAGGAACCGATTGTTTTTGTTGATGATGAAGCTCTATTTGCGGCGTCGCACAAATGCTTTATCTTTCCTTTACGCAACCCTTGATTGTCCTGGTTGATTATTTTTACATCCACTGTTTCGGTGTTCCGGTTGATTTGTCATGGAGCTTTTACTTCTTTCTTCAGGCCACACACACCACCATTTGCTTTGTTGTGTATACCAGGGAATATATATTTTATGCCGGTTGAAAACAGGCTTTTAATGGGCTCATTTTCTGTTTTCGAAGAGCTTGCGGGAATGAGCGCTGAGAAAGCTCCTTTTTCTCTCTCTCTCTCTACAAAAGCTTGCTCTATTTTTATGTTTTATTGCAACAGTTTGCGAAACTGCTGCACGTTTTTACAAGCGTCGTTAAGGAGGAAGGAATATTCAAGAAAACACAAAAAAAAAAACCGGCCGGCAAAAAGACGATCCATTTTGTACAGATGTTTTAAAACCCAAAACTGAGCGCCAAAAAACGACACACGGTTTCCTTCGTTTGTACAAATTGGCTCACGGTCTTTTTCTTTTTTCTTTTGCTACATTCAAATACCCTCCCAAGCATAAGCGGGAGTGACGGCGAAGCACAACTTCATTATCGAGCGAAGGCGAAAATTGAGACATAAACC
>KI423243.1:0-10671 GCA_000473375.1 Anopheles culicifacies
CACGAAAAGCAGATAAAATCATATTAACTATGTCGTTTTCTATTAAAATGATTCTCCTGTTGTAGTTAAAGCAGTTTTATTTATTATTTAGCTCCACACTACATCGAAAAGTGCGGTTCAGAATTGAATAATTTTCGAAAACGCTCCCAAAATTCGAATCGCTTGTCCACTGGCGTACCCACTGTCCCTGGCGAGAGAATCTGACAGCGAAAGAAAAAAAACAACAATCACAACAGCTGAGGAACGGAAAATTTTCCCCGTGTTTTACTTTTGCGTGACGCACCGAATCAAATAAAATCGTTTCGTTTTTACGGTTGCTTTCCTGTGGAAGTGGAAGCTGACCATTTTCGTGACGAATTACATCATGCAGCGATAAGCGGGTACGTGTTGCCTGTGGGTGGGATTGTTCGAATGGGCCGAATTTCGGGGCATTGTTGTGTTGATAAGGAACAGCACACAGCATCAGGCGAACGATTGTGATGACGTTATCTGGGGCGATGAAAAAAGGGGTAGGATTATCATCCTGCTCGCAGCTTCTCAAAAGAGGAGATGAAGATTTCCAGCAGAGTGGATAGTGTGCTTGTAGCGTTGATAACCACCCAACTATAGCAACTAAGCCGTGCTACTAGATGCTAGTTAGCTTGCCGAGACGTGTCTACATTCCGATCGGACAGTGACGTTTGACGAGGGGAGATTTAATTAGCGGAACCATGTTTATTGATGCTCTTCCTTTGCTTTGCCGTTTCTGTAGAGTGTCCGGTTGATAGTGTCTGGTGTCGGTGTGTGGCGAACAGGAGTCAACAGGCACAAAGGGAAAAACAAAAGTAGCAAAACATGTTTGGACGTACCGAAACGAACAAGGACAGTTTTCTCGTCCAAACGAAAGCAGCACGCGAAGAGCGTGCCAATGAGCGGGCACAGGAAGAACGGCGGGACCGTTCGATATTGTTGCTCCAGCGTACCATCCGCGGATGGTTGGCCCGTACCAAATTTCGTCAGAGAATTCTGTAAGTAACTCGGTTCGGCGGTTTTCCCGGCCCTCCTACACACCGCATAACAAAACGTCCGCATATCTATTTGCAGCAAGGAATTCGACGAACTGCTTCCACCGGTCACAAACGTTGGTAAACCGATCGATCTGAAACCGAGCCTTACCGTGTACTGTGCTGCCAGTCACTTTCTGCTACAATGGAAGGCGGAAACGAGTGCACCGGAGTCAGCACCGCATCGGGAGCGGTTAGAGCGATTGTGCCGCTATTTGGTCGCAAGTCTCGAGTCGGATTCACCCAAAACGAGCTACATCGGGGTGGCGTTCAGCAAGGAGCTAAGCCTTGCCTGGATACGGCACATCAAGAAGCTGCTGTACCGCTGCTGCACAGCGATCGAGCTACTCAAGCCCGAGGTACACAGCGATAGCATATCATTGGCCTTATATCTGCACACGCTCGTTGCGTTTACGTCGATCAACAGCTGGGCACTGTTGCGGAACAAATCGTTGGCCGGGCTGAAACCCGGCATGACGCAGCTGTGCGCAAACGTGATGGGTGATCTGGTGCAGAAGGGTTTCTATCTGACGTTGCGCAACGTGCTGGTCAAAGGCACCTGCCGGCCAGTAGTGAATCTGAAGCCCATCTCGCTTACCGCACTCGTGACGCTCGCATTACGACCGCTCGTATCGTCTGGGTACAGTGAGAACCTTCTCAGCCAGTTCCTGGTGCAGATCCTCTCGGTGCCGGGTATGATTGCGCAGCTCGAACAGCTTACGCCCGAATGTCTCGTAAGCATACAATCGCATGGGACGCTCGAAAAAACGCTCGATCTGCTGTCGGGTGAACAGTCACGGAAGTTCGTGGTGGCCAGCCTGCAGAATAGTAATCTGCTTGCGCTGCTTGCCAACCTGGTGCAGCTGTACTATCTGGAAGCGCCGGAGAATGCGGCCAAACTGGCCTATCCCGCATTCACGTTCGTCGTTACGCAGCTGTTGAACGGTATACTGACCAGCTTGGGCCAGGCCGCCGGTGCCTTCACGCAGTGGCACGAGCTGCTGGGATGGTTTTCCCCCGGCAAGGATCGGCTGCAGCACGAAAATTTGCCACTAATCAAGAAGCAGATCCATCTGCTGTGGAACCATCGGATCGTGAAGCTGCTGCTGGGGGACAATCTGAAGGAGCTGGCGGTAGGGTACGAGACGATCGATTATCCCATCCCGAGTGGTAACAGTACGGGGAATTTGTTAAAGCGTGCGCTCACATTCGAGCGTAGCTCGATGAAAGGACAACCGAACAAGGCTGGTAAAATGTACCGCAAGCTCGGATCGGCTGAAGTTTCCCGGGTGGCACTCACCTGCTCGATGTATCATGCCGCGCTGAGTGCGCTGTCCCAGTTACGGCTGGACATTCTTTCCGGTAAGGGGTTGTGAGTGGGAAACGGGGTCTTTCTTTACGATCTAACGTGGGTTTTGTTTGTTGCGCAGGTCTTTGCTATAACGATACGGTGCTGCACGATCTTTGGCTGCTACTTGGCTCGATCGGTCCGAACTGTGGTCTGAAGGGCTTTATCGAGTTGCTGCAAGTTAGTCAAACGAATTACGCACCACCGCTGCTTCTTCTCTCGCTGTTTTGCGATTGTTTGACCCACTACGTGACGTGAGTAGGAGATCTCCTGCGTGGCGGCAACCCTCCCCGTCTCCATACTGATCGACTTCCCTTTACAGCATTTTAGATGATTTGGAAATGTACGAACAGCAGACACCCTTCACGCTGAACGACTACATTGTGCTGTCGCACTTTCTGAACACATTCCTGTACCGCACCATTCAGGACCAGATACTGGACGCGAAGACGGCCACCAGTGCACCACTGTTCGTGTCGATACACACGCTGCTGCTCTGCCTGTATCGGCGCGACTGTCGGCGTCAGTTTGCTCCACCGAACCACTGGCTAATACGCGACATCCGGCCATCCCACTTCTTGGCCGATCTGGAAAAGGGAAAAAAGCACACGCAAATCTTGCTGCAAAAGATGCCACACATTATACCGCACGAGGATCGGGTCCAGCTGTTCCGGAAGTTTGTACAGAACGAAAAAGCCGTACTGGGGCTGACGGAATCGGCCTGTGCGTCGGCTAGCTCGGCGCTCGTTACCGTGCATCGGGATCGGATCGTGGAGGATGGCTATCGGCAGCTGGCCGCCTTACCAGCGCACGGGTTGAAGGGTGTCATCCGGGTGCGGTTCATCAATCAGCAGGGACTGGACGAGGCGGGTATCGATCAGGATGGGGTGTTTAAGGAGTTTCTGGAGGAAACCATCAAGCGGGTGTTTGATCCATCGCTGAATCTGTTCAAGACGACAACGGAACAGCGGCTCTATCCCTCGCCTACGTCACACATGCAGGAGAACCATCTCGCACTGTTTGAGTTCGTTGGCCGGATGTTGGGCAAGGCGGTGTACGAGGGCATCGTGGTGGATGTACCGTTTGCTTCCTTTTTTCTTTCGCAAGTGCTCGGCCAAACGCAACAAGCGCTGTACAGCTGTATGGATGAGTTGCCATCGCTCGACAAGGAGCTGTACCGGAGCTTGACGTTCATCAAGCACTATCAGGGCGATGTGGCCGATCTCGATCTAACGTTCAGTGTAGACGAGGACGTGATGGGCAAGATAGTGACGCACGAGCTACATCCGGGCGGGAAGGCCCGTTCCGTTAGTAACGATAATAAGTACGTTAGGTTGTATGCCATTTTGAGGGATTTTTTTTGTATTAATTGTGGTATCTTTTATATTGCAGGATTAATTATATCCACTATATGGCTTACTTCCGCATGCACACACAAATACGCGATCAAACGTCCGCCTTTATACGCGGATTTCGTTGCATTGTTAATCCGGATTGGTTGGCTTTGTTTTCCACGCCGGAAGTAAGTAAAAGGAGGCAGTGCAACCTCACAAAAGCTGATCGCTGATCTTCGTTTCGTCCTTTTTTTTTAGTTGCAACGGCTTATATCGGGCGATACATCGCCATTGGATTTGAAGGATCTGCGCAAACATACCCAGTATTATGGTGGATTTCACGACGGTCATCGGGTGGTCGGTTGGCTATGGGACATTCTTGCCAAAGATTTCACCGAAGAGGAGAAAAAGTTGTTCCTGAAGGTGAGTTGGAACGGTGGGGGGGGTGTGTGTGTGTGTGATGTTTACTAATTTGTGTCCTCTTTTGCTTTGTAGTTTGTAACGAGCTGTTCGAAACCTCCACTGCTTGGTTTTGCCCATTTGGAACCCCCATTCTCCATACGCTGCGTGGAGGTGGGCGATGATGAAGACATCGGTGATACGGTTGGGTCGGTTATCCGGGGGTTCTTCACGATCCGCAAGAAGGACCCACTGAACCGGTTGCCCACCTCATCCACCTGCTTCAATCTGCTCAAGCTGCCGAACTATCAGAAGAAGAGCATGCTGCGGGACAAGCTCCGGTATGCAATCTCGAGCAATACCGGATTTGAGCTTTCGTAAGCAACCCGGCGTCGGCGACCACTTTCTTCCCTCGTTGCTCCGATCGGATCTGGGCAATCGGTAACGGAGAGATAAGGCAATTCTTATGAATGCGAAGAAGATATAATAATCCATTAAACTGTGATAGTATGCGTAGGATGTTCATTTGGACAGTTCGAGTACACAACTGGAGGACGGAACTGGAACTGGATGGGAAAGAGGAAGTTTCCCGGCCAAATGAATATCTTTTCCGTGTTTGGTATTTAGCGAAAGGAACTGTGCAATCGGTGGCTGCTGGTGCAACACAGTGATGAATTGGACCCAGTGTTTTCGGTGTATCACAATGTGACCCGTTTGGTGTGTGTGCGTGTGTGTATCAATAGTAGAATATTTATGGTATTGTGTTTGGTATGTGTGTGTTTGTGCGTATTGTGTGTGTGATAAAGAAAAAAAAAGGAACTCGTTTGATGCAATGCGAACAAGGAAAACTGCAGACGTATCAAATGGTCAGATAGGATTGGAAAAAAGGAAATCCGAACGCACTCGTAAACGGTGTTTATTTTATAATCGAAACATTATATAGGCAGCGATCGTAGTGTATTAAAAAGGCAAATAATGATAATCGAATATTTATACTAAAAGTAGCAAGATAAGAAAGTATTTTTTGACCGTGTCTAGGAACGATTATTTGTGTTGCATGTGACATTAAAAAAAAAGAAGAAACCCCGTTAAAAACGGATGTACTACACGTATTCTCATAAACCACATCATTCACAGACACAGAGGATAAATGTTGGCACATGCAATTTTTCACCCAACCAGAACCGGTTGCGTGCGATATTACACACGCAAACTGAAATCAATCATACAAAAACTAGTTTATGGAAACATGTACCGTGCCCGAATATAAATAAATGATGTACTACTAGGGGCTTAAGTAAGTTTTGTGGCCTTTTTATCCTGAACTTTAATTGAAGAATCTTTAAAAAGAAAATATAAACGACTTAACGACAACTATTGGACCATATTTGAATTGGAGTTGTGTCTCGGATAATCCAACAGATGGCGCTACTACTCTATGCAACCCAAACAAACACTACATCATGTTAGTCAAATGAATGATGATTTACTTAATGATAAAAATCATCTGAAAATCATAAATGATGTTTAAATAATAGTATTTCAATTCAAATGAAGAGATAAATGTTATTTTACTGGCCCAAACCAAAACATGGCCTCTCGTTTTATGCCAGCTGTCAAAGTGCTTCCTGATGAGACCACCACCCCGCCTGGCAGTGCACTTTGACAGGAAGCCATTTGACATTTGAACGAGGCATAAATGTCTTCTTCCCAAATTTTTTTTAGTTCACGAGAAAATTTGGTCGAGTTCGGACGTGTGGGATTGCGTCGCTCCGTACACGGTAACTGCTAGCACGATTCTACACGGAGACGGGGTTCACACACCCTCGTGCACAAAAACACACGCACGCACAGCAACACCAGCTGCCGGACTGCGGAAACAATACTTCTCGGTAAACTCGACGCACGCCGGACAAAAAACGAAAAACGGTGCTGAAAATTGTCACTGTAAGCTTAACACTGTGACACTGTGGCTGGACGGGGAGAAAAGAACGCTCTCGTAACCCAGGCAACACACAGCAGCAAGCAGTGTGTGGTTTTTTCGGACCGGCGAAGCGAAGGACCCTTTTTCGCCCCGTGTGCTGTACCCCTGGGAACAAGTACCACCATCGCTGTTGTATGCTGGTTTGGCGTTTTCCCTTTCGGCCATCCTTTCTGTGAGCCGAGCCCTTTTGCGAGCCATTCTTTTCTGTTCATCCTGCGGGATATAGATGGTGGTGGTGGTGGTAGTGTGGTGCGTGTCTAGAACCCTCATCAAGAAAAGGAAATCGCCCTACGTTCTGTAGACGAGCTGTACGTGTGGAACACAAGCAAACGACGTAAGTGCATGTTTGTGTGTGCGTGCGTGCGTGCATAAATGTGTAGAGTGTAAACAATATCCGTCACAGCTAGTTGTTTTCGGTCGTTTTTTTTGGAGCAGTTTTGAGCTGATCTTACAAAGCTGTCTTCCTTTAGCGTGACGTTCATCGACGTTAGCTGCCGTACAGTACTGCCATTGTGAGGAAGAGAAGCTCTGCAGCAAAACTACCCAGCTGCTGCTGTCTTGTAGTGCATTTACGCAATCCGCGTACACATATTTCGCCAAGACGTCGCCGTCTGTCACACTGTGTGTGTGTAAGTGTCCAGTGTTTGCTGTCCTTGATCGTTGTGTTGGGGGCACACACGCCGTGGTGTAAATACTTCCTCGCTCTCACTGCCAACAATTTAAAGTGGATCACGCGGAGACACACACACGCGACCTTCACACAAATAGGCGCTCCAAACGACGACAACCACGACTAACAGCTGACAAAACTCGCGGCGGTAGGGGTGATTACCTGGTGCTATTTCCAAAGCGAGCGGGAGAAAGCATCTTTACAGCCGGAAGTTCCACCAGCCCAGAAGGAGCGTAATCGACAGTGTCATCTGTCAGTAGCACAACCGATTAGAACCGGGCAGCCATTGCTGCCATTGTCCATGGCAACTGGCACTGTGTGGTGAAGGGGTAGGTGAACAGTGTGCGTGAGTTAAAACAAACGCACGGTCTGCTACGGTGCAGAACGACCAAAAGGCGTTCGAAGGGAGGAAAGTGATATAATCGAAGCAATCGTTCTCCTTCGGTCTGGAAATTAATGCCCGCTGCCGAAAGGAAAAGTCACCATTGACGAAACCACGGTTGTGCGTTTAGTGTGTGTGTGTTTGCTGGAAATGAAAATTAGCTCAACGGTGGGCGATTGTCTCCGGCCCTGAGGCTGTAGCATCAGAATCTTCATCACACCGGTGACTCAGAAGCTGCACGCATTCATCATCAGTGCAAATTTCATCATCATCAGTTGTTACAAAATTTAGTTGCTGTACGCGAGTGTATGTGTGTGTGCGTGCGCGTGCGGTAAATCATGCGTGAGTGTCTACCGCGCTGCAGTCTACTGTTCCGTTCTGCTCATCCGCAAGAGCCCATTCCTTCTTAACCTTGCGTTAAGCAATACTCTCACATGCAGGGTAACAACACGCACCGATAATTGTGCAATAATAGAAAAAAAAGGTGAAGGGAATCAGTTCAATTCAGCTTTGGTTTCTAACCAACTATCAACTTCCGCTCTTCTTCTGACGGCATGCGTGATTTGTGTATGTGAATTTATGGTGGCGCACGTGTGTGTGTGTATGTTTGAAGAAGCCAACACCGATGCGTTTTGGGTTTTCAGTTAAATAAGTTCAATTTTTTAGAAGTGCAATAAATATAGAAAAATAAAAATCGAAAGCTGAAAAGGAAGCGTGTCCACTACATCCGGAAGTGTATGCACTCCCACCCACACACACACACATATATATGAAAGTTTCCATTGTGCGTACTTGTGCGTGCGTGCTCGGTGAGGGAAAATAAGTGTACCAGAGCAAAAAGAAAATACAAGAAAAAAACCCCCTTCGCACACTGCCATTGTGTCGAGTTTTCCGTGACGCCACGGTGAAGGGAAAAGTTGATCGCGTTCCGGCATTTTCCGGGGTTTTCACGCACCGTTTTTCACCATTAGTCATCGGTTAGTGCGTCCCAGCCAGGGCATTGTTGTGGGTGTTACCGGAAGTGTGGCCGTTTGCATCATTCCTTTGGAAGTGACGTTTATACGGTCCCGCTTTCTTTACAACGCACAAAGTAACACGCTCGTTAGCTGTGTATGTGTGTGTCCGTTTCGGCATCAAAACAAACTTACCTTGGGCTGTATATCGCAACATTCCTGTAACCCTGATCGGTGGTGTGTTCTCGTCCGGAGAGGTGTGGTGTCGGGTTATGCGCATCGGCTGAATGGCGGCTGTCGGTGGCCCTGCCAGGCAATCACGGGGGGTCTCCATGAGTGTCTCGATGTCGTTAGTACAAGGAGGAGCTGCCGGTGCGCCGCAGGGCGCCATTCTGGCCGCGGCCGCACCCTACTTCCAGCCACCGGCCGTCCCACAGGATGTCCAGCCGGATCGACCGATCGGCTACGGTGCCTTCGGTGTTGTATGGTAAGTTAACAACTCTAATCGATTTTTCTTACTGCGTGCCCACCCCTTGATAACCTTCGTCCTGAGTAGTTTTCAATTGAGCTACTGATTAATCCGCACCTGATTAAAGATTAGTATTACGGATGTACAAGATTGTTGTGTTAATGCTATTTGCAGCAGTGCCTAGACACAAGCAATCGAGAATCTAATCTCAGAGAGTAATTATTATTTGTATTTTTTTATACTTCTCTTCTGGACTATGGCTTTATTCCCATCTCAGGATTTCGCATCCCCTTTTCCGCAAGATATGCGCATAGGGTAGCTCTTAGACTTGTTGAAGTGTTATCTCCGAAAGGCGTCATGTTTCGTTGTTGATGTCCACCAAAATAAATTTCCCAATTTATTCAGAATGAGTGACAAATATGGCGAAATAACAGTGATACAGCTTGAGGCACCACTTTCGACGTCAATAATGCTGCTAAACTGTGCCAAACAGTCACCCCACGGGAGTATCCACTAGGTCGAGGTTAGTCCTGCTGATGGGGCAAAAATGTTGAAAAGAAAAAAAGAAACAACCCAACTTAAAAATAGCAACCCCAATCGATTCCTTATTAGTCGATTCCCTGGCGGAAATGTAAAAGGTGAAGGTTGCACCTTCCCCCCGCGTATGGTCAGATGGCTGATAACGTGCTGGCACATCTTCCACGAACTGATACGCCGAATCCCTTTATGAAGAGTCTTTGCGCGCGAAACATAAAGAAAAAAAAACACACACACAAGTGGCGCGATAGGAGATTGGTAATTGGGACACGACCTGTCAGTTAGTGTGCGACGAACAGGGAAAAGGTAGGTAAGTGCGCGATAGACCACTTCTTCCAGACGATGCACTTGCAGTATAAACAACCCACCACCACGACGGGCCAAACGTATCGAGAATGAGGTTACCAGATGTTTGTTCACGCACGCTTTGTGCGATCCTTTTTTTCATGAATGTGGCGTTGTTGTATGGGTCTTCGCTTTAAATGGGCGCTAATAGGCCTTGAAACACATTCCGGCCTCGGTTTCAATTCACACTCGCCGAATACCTGGCCAGCACTTGCGTGGTGCGCGATGGAGATTTTGGTTCGTTTTCACCATCCCGCCCTCCTTAGGGCACACCCTTGCTTTTTTGGCGGAGTTGATTATCAAGTACATGAGAGGTAACTCTTTAAGGTACTATTTCACACCCTACGAAAAGGCACACCTATTTCTATCGAGGATCTACAGTAGTGTTAGGCAAAATGAAAAAAAAAAAAATCGCGGAGTCGGATCGATCGCGGCCTCCAGAAGCGGTCGGAGTCGACTCCAGATTTGCTGGACGATTTGGAAAGTATTGGAATTTTTTAAATGGTACAGTAGAATGTACTTGGAGAACTCCAAATGACAAATGTGGTATTACCCGTGTTCTATCAGCTTGAGCAAATTCGAACTCAAAAACAAAAACAAGAACGTCAGGCGAATACTGAATAATTATCTGAATCTACAATTGGTCCACTTCCCCGGAGTTGCGTTATATCCCAGCGTACTCCGGAGTCAATTGGATCAACCGGAGTCGATCGGAGTACTCCGGAGTGGATGGAGCTTCGGAGTCGATCGGAGTACTCCGGAGTCGATCGGAGCAACCGGAGTCGATCGGAGTACTCCGGAGTGGATGGAGCTCCGGAGTCGATCGGAGTACTCCGGAGTCGGAGTCGGTTTTCAAAACGTGGAGTCGGAGGGGATTCGTGAATCCACTCCGGAGTTCCCATCACCAAATCTACAGCTTGAGGGACTAAAAGAGACTCGAATTCTTCAAGATATTCATTACATCAACTTGATCATTTGTATGCATCTTTTGGGTGTTACACTGCATGCGACCCTAAATCGTAAATGCTCCCTTTTATTTACCGGTTTGCTGATAACGACCTGAGAAGGTGTGTGATTGCTTGTGTTAATTAAACAAACGTGGAGTAGCAGCGAGACAGCCAGTTGGGGAAAAACGGGGAAGGTTTGTTTGATAAATGATATGTCACCCGGCAAGATATCACCATTGTGTGTGTGTGTAGAAGACGCG
>KI423243.1:13896-36331 GCA_000473375.1 Anopheles culicifacies
AGCGAAAAATCGTTGAGCTGCTTGATAACCGCAAATCAAATCGCGCTGTGGTACGACAATTTGTGGTTTGTTTTATTATTTCTCCCTTTGCTGGTGTTTGTAGCAAAGCGTTGAAGCTGTCTTCAACCAACTCCACTGTTGGGAAAATCTCAAAACTCCTTCCATTCTCGAGAGATCACGTTTCGCTTGAAGTAGAAGGGTTAGAGATTTTCTGCGAATTAATGACTTTTCAACGTGATCTCCTGTGTATATCTTCGACTCAAACTCACTGGCGCTGATAAGGGTAAGCGCGAAGCGTCAAAACACCGATTCACCTGCAAGTCACACACATGTTCCAGTGCTTCTTCGCCGTGCAGTACCGATAACCTAGTTAATTTTGCCAAAGCGGCTCCGGCGCTCGCTTCAATTGCGTAAATCATCAATATGTATAACATACACACACGGCGGGGACATTGCTTATCAAACTATTCGCTTTCTCCTGCGTCCTACCTTTCCTCGGTTTGGTTTCTCGCGTTCATAACAATGTTGGTTTGTGTGGCCCGAAACGCACCAAACAGACACTTGATTGTTACATCCAGGTATACACACTGATGCTGTCGAGCATTGCATCCATCTCACGCAGCGGTTTATCACTCCATCGTGGGTGGTTGTAATAATTTGATCAATTATAGTTTGAGTTGGCAAGAAACAGGCAAGTGACTACCATAATCGCCATCCGCGAAACTAGACGAGCCTGGGCACGAACGACATATTTGTCTACTGGCGGCAGTGTGTGCGAGTAGCTTGGCAGTCTTTCTGAATGTTGGTTTGTTGGCGCTCGTCAACGGGCGAGGGCCAATGGTTTGATGGATGGTGTTATGCCTTACGGCAGCATAAGTGACGCGTCTCACCCCAATAGTTGGGAAGGATATATTTAGCAGATAGAACCGATGTCTAACGGTTGGGTGATACCGCGGGACGGAGGGATGCTACACTACTTGCACGGGGAGGAAGCGTAAAGACACGCAAATGAAGGTTACCGTGTGGTGTTTGAGGGAGCGAATATAAGGAAGCCGCGATCGTGACGTGATGGAATGATGGTGTGGTGTGGTGTTGGGTATTGGCGGCAAGCCATATCATCATTATAGAAGAGCACATCGCTAGAATATGATTGCTCTATGATATTCTCTATATAGATAGGAGCTCAATTAGAGTTGTGACTCGTTTGGGTGGAGGAGAGATTTAGTCTAGGAAGTATCTAATTCAGATTAACGAATTTCTCTGGAGTTTCAGGAATCATCGGAGATTTATGATCTCTTATCCATCTCTGACTTACTCTCCCTTTGCAGAATTGGAAGAGAGTTATACAAATAACCATTTTAAAAAAATAATTTTTCTTGAATCGAATTTTAAGGTTTTGAAGAATCTCTGAGAATCTCGAGATCTTTGGAGATTATTGAATCTTCAAAATAGAGTTCAAAGATTTTTTCCAAGATTTAAGGTACTCAATAGAGACTTACTCTTGGTTATTCATAAAATTTCTATACTTTTGTAAGATCTTTATTTGAATCGACTCTTAATGCTTTGAAGAATCTTTGAGGATCTTGAGATCTTTGGAGATTATTGAATCTTCGAAATAGAGTTCTAAGAATCTTTCCAAGATTTAAGGTTCTCAATAGAGACTTATTCTTGGTTATTCATAAAATTTCTATACTTTTGTAAGATCTTTATTTGAATCGACTCTTAATGCTTTGAAGAATCTTCGAGGATCTCGGGATCTTCGAGATTAGAGTGAATCTTCCAATAAAGTTCTGAGAATCTTTCCAAGGTTTAAGGTTCTTAAATTATTTGCCTCAAAAGCTTACTAAACATTTACTATCTAGATCCTATATCTGCAGTACATTGGACCACGCTTACTCCAATGTTTTATTTCAAATTAATAGAGATCTTTTAATGTGTATATTCCACATCAAATGAAGCACATCCATCATGAGCTTTTCCAATGTGCTCGGGTATCAGTTGACACAGGCAAACGATACCCACCGAATGGAGAAGCAGGAAATGTAATCTGTCTGTTCCCCGTGTACACCGGAACAGTACGGCTAAGCGAGGGGAGAGAAACCCCATATTCTAGTTCCAGATACCTCTCGAGACATTGCTTCCAGAAGTCATCTAGAAGCCGCAGTGCACGACGCTTGGAAGTGCAGCTCTAGTAGTGGCATTAGGTGGCAGAAAGGAACCCATTATTATGTGGTAGACGAACACACGGACAAAGCAGAAGTACACACTCGTTGGAAAAAAAAAGATCGTCGCCTGGTGTATGGGGGGCTGACGTGCCTTGTGTGCTGTTCGGTGCTGCGTCTATCCATCATTGTTGCGTTCCATCCCGATGGGCTCGGGTGAGCGTTTGTGTGGTGGGTGCACACGGGATCATCATTACGTGACGTTTCGGAAGGCGCGTGTACGGGGCAAACGGGGCTTGCGTGAATGTATCGATAGCAAACGGGGCGAGCACTATTTTTATCACAAACGAAAGGAGCTGCTAAATGTTTCTCGTTCCGACCAATCCACACGTCACGACGGGGTGGTGGTGTGCGTTTGAATGCATCCACGCCGTAGTGTGTCGATGGTGCAGGAAGGTGGATCGGTACGGTTGCATTGCGTTGTTATTGTTTACAACTATTCCATAGCCGGCACTAAAGCGTCCGCCAGAGTGTCGTTCGTTTATGTTTTTTTTATTTAGTCACAGGCGTATGTATTCTTTTTTGTATGTAAGTACGCGCGAGAACGGTTCGCATAAATTGAATATGCCGCATGGGACGGGAGTTCTTTTCCCTTCGCCGATAAAGGGTGGCGCGGCGAGTGGGATAGAAGCTGGCACACACAAACACATCAAATTGGTTAGGCAAGAGGAAGTTTAATTGAATGTTGCTTGTGTTCCGATCCGTAATCCTGCCAACCGGTGGAAGGTTGGCGTGCATGAAATGATTAATGTTTTTTGCCACCATTGTGCATGCACACGCGTTACCTTCCCAAGTGCATTGATACGTGCTTGTGAAGGTGGCCACATGCTTAACGGTAACCTTAAGACACACGAGCAGCATCTTCGAATCGTTGGAATTTGCTACGGAAAGGAAAAGTCTTAATAAATGATAAGAAACAAAATCAGGAACTGATGCAGAATTGTACAATTGTAGGAAGTGTAACTCCACAATTCCAAAACGGGAGATGATGAATGACACCCGATGGTTTGGTTGGTGGTAAGAGGAACAAAAAAAAAAAAAAGACGTTAAAGAGAAATACAAACAGAGCCCTGACCAGTAGGAAGCAGTAGAGTTGCCCAAGTGTGGCAGTCGAAAGCATAATTACAAAGTGCGATTTACAAAATTGCAGCTCAGGCGTAAAGCATCTAATTAATGCAGTCGTTAATCATTTACGCGTAGACGGTGGTCTCTGCTCGCGAATGGGCGAAGGCGAACATGGTGAACACGACTTGAAGTGCAATTTACCATTCTTGGAGTGATACATTGGTGTACTGTTTGGAATTGTTGCTTTTTTCCTCGTGTGTGTGTGTTGCAATCATTCTTGGTCCCTTTAATTTAATCGTGTCGTAATGAGTTTGGCGATTTGGTGCTCTTGTTCTCAACAGTTGAAGGGTCCTGGGTATTGTACTAATTGAAAGTTATGTTTAAGAATTATTAGAGAGATCTTGAGGATCTTTACGTTCTTTTTTTTTAATTACCAAGAGTTCAGTGGCGGATGAAGTTGTGAGGAGGCCCTAGCGTATTCTTTTGAGTTTCATAAAGTTCTTGGAACTTGGTTGGGGTTTATGGGGCAGCTCTGTGGCCGAGGAGATACGCCGGTCTTCAAACGGGCAGGACAGAGGTTCGAATTCCATTCAGGTCGTTCCCCCGTACGCAGGAGTGACTATCCTGTCGCGGAGGTACATTCAAGTCACGGAAGCCAGAAATGGCAGACCAAGACCTCTCGAGGTTGTAGAGCCATAGAAGAAGAAGAAAGTTTTTGGACTACGGAGGACTTCGGTCGCCTTCTTCGCCCATAGGTTAATCCGCCACTATAGGAGTCACGAATCACTTTACTTCTGAGACTTACTGGAGGAGTTCTCTAAAATCGCTTCCTATTGAGCGACGTCTTCTACCAATCTTATATCCCAGCAAGTCTCGCAAACGCATCTCTAGATAGTCTCATAGATAGACTCATCTGTAGATAGTCTGGAAAGACTTCTGGGTATTGTCTCATCCGATGCTATTCTACCGATTTGCGACATAACTTTAAGTGAGAACACTATCACCTTATTGTTTCATATCCGATACATCCTATCTGGTTTGGATAGAAATGTAAATCACAATTTACTCGGGAACTCTCCCACCAACAAACACGAACCTGTAGAAATGGATGTAATTCTTGGAATCTTGCTCTCGTACGGCAGCACGGTTACAATATTGTGGTGAAGCAATTACCATATGCCCAATTTCGGTGTGCTATTGCCTTCCGCCCGGAAGCTGCATGCACAGCCCCATTGCAGGATGGCAAACGAAGATTGTTCGATTCAGCCGATCGTCATAAATCATCGATTCGATTTTACCAAGTACCGGGGGTGAACAGTTTTACGAACCGTTCACAAGCGAATGGCAGTGTTGGTTGGCAGAACGGATGAGCAATACTCATTCATATTGGTCTACGGAATATATTGGTTTTTGTGCAATAAGTCTTTCAAGAATGCTTGACATATGGTGATGAGATTTATTAATTTTACATTCGTAAACGATCTGCACGAAGGTTAAGGTGTTTGGTTGTTTAAGTTGCAGCTTCAGATCCATTGCGGATACAGTACTTCTGTGTACTGATATATTTTTTTCGAGATTTGAATTGAATTTTATTAGAAATTATACGTTATTAACTTTGTATAATTCGGGGCAGCCCGGTGGGAGAGTTGTTCGGCGCCGGGCCTTCACACCACGGACCGGGGTTCAAATCCCATTCGGACCGTCCCTCCTTAGCATGAACTGACTGACCTGCTACGTGGTAAATTAAGTCTAATACGGCCAGGTCCGTGATACAAGAACAAAAAAAAAAACTTTGTATGATTGGGAACTAGCTCTAAATTGTACAGAACCTGTATCAGAAATTATTTTAAATAATTTAATTACTAACTTCGAGTTCGCTACCTTGAACTAAGATATCTACATGTAATAGGATTCCAATAAACTGTCCCATATATTCTACCAAGGTGTGCATAAGTATGTCCTATTAAAAGCATCCTTCTACAACCATTTGTAGTGTGTCCTGAAGCCGGGAACTTTGCTCATAAAACAACTCATATTTCTGCAACGTATTTTTATCCCTGCGTCTTTGTTCCTAACATGCTAAGTTGCTGATTGGCTGGCTGATGTCAAGCCCACAAAGAATGGAAGGTCCCTTCTGGTGGTGCTCCTGATCGTGCACTGGCTGGGAAAATAGCTTATTGTTCCTGTTTTCTGCATGGTTGCAGTTTCTCCATACACTTCGCCATTCTTGCGAGCTGCATAGAATTTTGATTCTATTTTATTTTTAGTTGGCGCGCAATGAAGAATGTGACAGAGGCAACTGAGGTGCTTTTCTATTACTGATGCTGAAACACCAAGCTCTTGGGAATAACAGCTACATCCATATACCTCGGCAAGGAATCAGTTGGTACTCGGGAAGCACTGTAAATCACGCAAGACGGTGGTTATAATTTTATTACTTATTTTTTGTGTTGCTGTGTGAGAACTCATCGCTAGGCGGAGTTAGAATCAATTCTTATCCGAGTTGAAGCTGTGTTCTCAGCACGGGAGCATAGAAGCAAACAGGAGGGTGTGGGCGGTTCGGAGAAAAACTCCCTACGATTGTGTGTACTTCTCCAGGCGCGCTCTGTAAGGAACCATCGACACAGATCCGTCGATTGGAGAAGCTATTTTTAACATTCATCGTCCTTCATCCTTCCAATTCATTCTTCGCTCTCCCGGTACGGAAGGTCGGTGAAGGATGACGACGGCAATTCCAACCCCAAATTGAATGCCAACCCGATACGATACTTGGCGTTGAGTGACGCATTATGTCCTGTTTGAATTATATAAAAAAAGAAAATGGTATTCTTAGTGTATTTATGACAAAGAATTATTTTATATGAGCTATTTTTGGAATAGTTGAGGAAATGCTGATGAGGTAAAAAGAATAACCACAACTAGATATTATATTCTAAACAATTTTTCATATAAATTTATTTCTCCTTCGACACAAACGATCTCCTCTCTCCCACCGTTCAGCCAAAACACGCTGCATAAAATATGCGCAAGCAATGGTTTATGGTTGGTTGACCTTTCCGGTCGTTAACATTGCTTCGGAATACGGTATGGTGATATCTAACGAAGATAAATCATCACCAAACGCAGCACCAACACCTGAATCTGAAGGGATCATAAGTTCTCTTTGCTGGCACTATGGAGGGGGCAGTATCCTTTCTGTCTTTATGCTTTCTGTTGGTTGGATCTAGCACCAGCAAGACATTTTCTAATTTTCGGACATCATTCCCAATGATTTCCGTCTGTTGTTTCTACGGTGCCTTTCGACTGCCAAAGTTGTGCTCCCTCTCGAAACGAAATTCGAATTTGCTGTGATGTTTTGTGAACGGTAAAAATGCCAAGAAAATTGAGGTTATGTTTTTCCTGTTCTATTTGAATTTATAAAAAAAAAATGCATTCCATACGCAAAGGACTCACCCATGAGCCACTCTGTCCGTTCATTAACAGTCCTGGTAGGGTTGTGGTACGTACAACCCATAATACAAATTTATCGTCTGCCCGAATGCACGGGCCGACATGTTTGTGTGAAGAATTTTCCCTGCGCCAATCGTTTACCCCGTTCCAGGACTACTCTGCCAATCGCCTGAGTCTTCGAGTACCTGCTCCAAAAAGGTGACGACACTGTTTGGAATTGGGATATCCTTTCTCGGGGGTTTTGGCAAAAAAAAGGGTCGCACACAGACAGGTCTGGTCGTCGCTCCTTTTTGTTTGCAAAGCCAGTGCTTCGGTAGTTTGTGCAGAAAATCATCCTGCTTCGTGTTGGGACAACAGTCTCCCAGAGGAAGCTGTTTGGTTGGTGTGCGGAAGGTGTTCATTCATATTTGTCTTTACATAGCTGAGAGCAGGCGGTGGAATTTGAACGATTTTTTTTGTCACCTTCATGCGCAGCCGGACTTTTCACGGACTCCAGGACTAGCCTGTTTGGATAATGGACTGCAGTTTGAGCAGTGTTGTTCTGCGCTTTGTGCCTGGGCTTATAAACCGTTCGGTTGCAGCCAAAGTTAGTTCCACTAATGCGGCACTTATGGTGACTAATGGGTAATAATATTCTTCGCTTATTCGAACGGCCTTTTTCTGATGCTCCAGCATCACAGAGCTCATGCTGCTGGCGTGCCAGAAGAACTCTGCCCGAAGAACAGCGCCACACTCATCTGCTGCCAGAGCACAAAGAATCGATAAGTATAGCCCTCGTTTGTGTCGCGGGAACTCTCTCCCTCTCCGAAAGCGCGGGGTGGGGTGCGAATGTCTATGTTTGGCTTATTATTATGCTGCACGTACAATCGACCAGAAACCATTTCCTTCGCCAGTTTTGGGGGGAATATGCCAGACACGAGATGAAGTTCGTGGAAGCCGTGTTGTCCATTCGGTGAAGGGGCGACTTCCCGAGAAGTATGGAGAATTTTAAGCGAAAACCCCATCGATGAGTTCACTTTTAGGGGGTTGGGGGAGGTTGGTAACATCCCCCGGGTCGTATTTCGGCTGGATGTGACAAGGGGAAGTACTTTGCATAAACGGAAGCGGCAAAGACGTGCGTGTTGTGCCGTCGTTAGAGGAGTGACAATGTGATTGTACAAATCAATATTTTTTCCGGGATTGTCTTGGAAGGGCATTGGAGTTGCTAACGTAACGATGTTTGTGAATAGAAGAAAAACAAGTTGAGGACGGAATACTTCAAGAATGAATGGATAAGTTAAATTAACAACATCTTCAACCTTTACGAACAAAATCCGGGCACATAAATAGGCAATGACACTAACGCAGACCAATTCGGGACAGATCTTGGAAGGGAATTGGGACAGACGAAAGAGTTAAGTTTAATGCGGTACATTTTCCGGTAAAGTGTCAGCTGCAATTAAACCTTTAATTTGTCAACTAGCGTTGCATGAACGGTTGCTGCCACCAGCTATACATGGCCCTCTGGTAGTCTTCAAAGAGGCAGCGTTGTTCGAAGGAAATGCCTGATGTTCTGGTGTAGTGAAGTAATGAGTTTCTTCCGTAATGGGATGCTGTGTTATGGCACTGTGCTGCTGCTGCCATGCTCTGTGGCAACTCTGGCAGGATAGCTACACTATCCCAGATAATAGCTGCCTCTGACGTAATCTTTCCCAGCAATCATCCACATTATTTGGTGCATTTAGTCTGCATGTGAAATGAGCATGTTACTCTGCTTGTTTGCGGATAAAGCATAACGAATTGGATGATTCTTTAACTTGTGTTTGTGTGTTAGACTTTATTTGGTGGGTTGGTGTAGTTGGTTTTTTAGTTTTTCATTTGAATTTTCTTCGAGAAATCGACTCTGCCAAGCTTGGGAATGAATCTGTAGAATCTTCAAATATTCTTGAGTACTCACAAAATCATTCACTAATATTCTTTTTATCTCTCTCTTTCTCTTCTCTTTTTAGGTAAGTTCCTGAAACCCCTTTAAGCGTATTGTCAACAGTAGTGATTAAAAAAAAAAACCCACAAGCAGTTTGGGAAGAAAAAGGATGATAATTCACCTGCGCTCGTTGGGCAAATAATCACCGTGCTCAATGTTGGACCTTCAACAACTACTGCCGGGCTAATAATAATGAGCTGACGTTTGATTAGGATGCGGATAAACTTCTTGTTCGTTGAAGAATCGCAAACTCAAAGCTCCCCCTCCTCTCGACCCTGATGCCAGGCATTAAATCCGGCTCTGTAACAACAAACCCGGCTGTCTTGCCGACTTCCTTCACGAATCGCGCTCTCGGTACACGCAATCATCGCCGGGCGGGGATTTTACGTATGCCTAAAGCATACGTGACGTACCCGGTACGACGCACCAGCAGCAGCTAGCAAAGAGGCACGCAAAGAGCCACCGAATCACAGCCAAACGGCGCGCGCGATGGTCGAACGAGCCTTACCCGGTACCGATCCGGTAAGGGAAAAGCATTAGAAAAAGGCGCTATAGAACGAGCTCGATTATCGGTGCGTCCGCTTTGTTTTTTTTTTTTGGGGAGGAAGCAGCGATCGGGAGCGAGATAGCATAAACACACCGCGCGCGAGTGTATTGAACTCGAGCGAAGGTTTTTTTTGTTGTTGTTGCTGTTTTTCATTATCATACTGGCTTCAATCGGTTTTCCAACGGGGGGGTGATTTGTTCCAAGTGTGCAGTGGTTCACTGCGCACTTATGTGTGTACGAACGCCATCAGCGCGAACCCCGATGCTCTCGGTTTTTGAGGCAGGAGAGACACCGCGCGCTGGTTGCGCACCGGTTGTAGATGATGTTGGTGCCGCGTTGGTTCTTGCCCGAGTATTTTCCGGGCCAAAGGCTCAATCTGTTAGGGGATGAATGGGAAACGAGTCGGGAAGATTGACGAGAGCGAGAGAGCGAGTCGGGAAGGATAAAATCGAACGTGACTCTCCATGGCACTAAGCAGCAGCAGCAGCAGACAACATCGACGAGAAGGGACGAATATGCTCTGGTGTGTGTGTATGTGTATGTTGTGGCATGATGATTCTCTCCCCGGTTGACTACCAGCCGTAAACGGAAGCCTTACAGCGGGGTTTATGCGCGCTGGCAACGCAGGCAAGTTGTGGAACCCTAAAAATGTATTTTCCACAACCCTGGGCCTAGGGATGACGACGGTTCATTACAACATATTCCCGGTGCGTGTGCCGTTGCCTGCCGGAGGGAACGCTAACACATACAAGGGGCGCAAAGCGACGAACCGGGCATGTTTAGGGAGGCCTGCGTTTATGCTTCTTCTACGTTTTAGTTTGGTATGGGTGCGTGCCTGCCTCGTTCACCGAACAAGAATATATGGTACAGGGTTCACGAGTTCGGACGAGTTCTCTGCGTGCGTGTTGGTGGGAAAGTGAGGCCAATTCAGCGTCCCGTAGGCTTCGTTTCCGATTAGAATTTTTTGTTGTGTGTTTTCCGCCGGGTGGAGACTAAAAAGGGCGAGAATGAAAATGAAAAAAAGAAACGCGTAACGTACCAGCTGTTGATGGTGTACACGGCGTGAGGACTTTTCACGGGATGCGCATCCGGGCGTGTGAGGATGATGCGTCGTTCCAGGGCCGGAAACAGGTTTGCTGGTAGTTTTCGTTAAATGCACGCTCGAGCATCATGTCGAGGAGTATAGTTTCTTCGTCTTCTAACTCTAATAGAAAAAGTAGAAGAAAAATCAAATCTTCCTCGCAGCGCAGATGTAAAGAAGGAATCCATTTTTAATATTTCATTAGTCGACAGATGCTCCACAGCTATGCCTGCAAGTTTTTTTTGTTTAATTGCCACATTATGCTTAAACTGATACAAAACTGACATGTGATAAACATGGAAATGTTCTCCTGCTTGCCATCCATCCATTCATTCACATCAATCAATCTTAGTGTCTTATCATGATGGTCCAATTTTTGAATGAACGTTTTTTTTATATCCACAAGCATCAGAACGAGTTATCGAGCAATCGAAATCAATCGAAATGATTGAATTTTCTGAGTTTCGATGTATTGTCCCCAAAGGGGGGCAGACATGTCCAAGAACTACTTGACCAACACACAAAAGAATACACCTCCGGAGTTCTCCTCAGAGGGGACCCGTTTGGTAAATCATTCTTGTGGCCGTTCGAAAGTAAATGAAATCAACTATTACTTGAACGCGGTGCCGTTACGAAACCTTACGATCTAATTATCGGGCAACCGTCAAACTTCGCCCTGGAGGCACAGAATAGACGAAGAAAACGCAACGAGCGTAAAAAGTGTAAGTTTCATGGGTTGTTTTGGTTGTTATTTTTTGGTTGCGTTCTTCGTCAGTCATCACCACCAACCGTCGTCGTCGTCAGTATCAATTTCCCGCGACGGTCATAAAAAATCGGGAGCTCACTGATTTCTTCGTGCTTCAGTTGTGCTTAGGTTGTGAACTTTTGAAGATGCGTTGTGGTTTTTCGGCTGCGGTGCACCGACCGAGCCGAAGGTGGGAGAGAAGGAACGAAAGATCGATTGTGTTTAAATTGGTATCATCTTGCCCTTTTAGAAGGTTGTCTTTGGCTCGGTTGAATGGTTGTAGAACTTATCTTCGGTTTTTCTTTCTACTTTTTGTTATCGTCTCTTCCTTGCCCAACCATGGGAAGATTTCGATTTTTCTCACAATAAACATGATATTTATTATTCATCGCCCCGGGATTGATTCCGGTTGATATTGATTGAAAGGGCATTTAAGGGCAACGTAAGGTAAGGTGTGTGTGTGTGTGCTTCTCATGAGTTCGCTTTCCGGGCACATGTGTGTCGTGCCCATTACGATGTGCGCTTCGTAAAGGTAGATCTAGTCGGTAGAATAGAAAGCTATCAGCATTCCCCCCCACACACACACACCCATGAAGAAGAAGCATTCGTTTGATCAACGATATTGTGAAGAGAGATAATCATGGATTGAAAAAGTTCCAGTCGCTTCAAAACATTCCGGTCGCGCTACTCAGTTACATATGAACGGTTTAAGGTATTACAGGACGATAAAGGGAAGACAAAAAAACAAATTCACCTAACAACACTCAAGCGTTGAGCTTCAAGAGAGAGCTGCCGGCCCAACAACTTGTTCGGTGCTCACGCTGTAGTCACACAAGGGTGGAGTTTTCCAACTCGAAGCGCACTCCATGGTTAACCCGCGTGCATGAGAAGATGATGGAGCAACTCATTCTTCCAAACAACACTCCAAGCGCTTCGGGAAGTTTGTCAGATTCGTGTGCCACACCACGCCGAACAGAAACCCCGCCAAGGTTGGATCGTCCGCAGTGTCCAGTGACGTAAGAAAATTTGAATTTCATGGACTTCCTGTACCACACACCTTGCTCCTGTTGTTGCGGTTTTGTTTACTTCGCTCTTTTAAACTCCACATTTTGCGAATGCCGCTGGGAGCGAATCTTTCGGATGTCTTTACGGTGGGAAACGCGCAACCGTCTCCAACCATCGTTCGAGGTTGGGTTTAGGTATTGTTTATTGCATCGTACCCTCGATTAAACCCGAAGCTCGTAATCTGTATCGGCAACGGGAGAAAAGCTGTTTGCTTAGGCTAACCAGTGTCGAATTTTTCCGCCGCAAGAATAGGGAGCGCGCATGGTGGACCAAGGTGGGACCATATAAAATTCAATTTTCTGCTACTGCTTGAGAGTGAGAGGAATTGTTTGGACGAACCGGTTGCGTGGATGAGCTTTTTATCTGTTAGCAAGTAATTTGGAGCAAAAAAGTTTCCGCAGGACCGCGATTGAAATTATGATTTTAATTGGTTGTACGCTAATTTGTCCAAGGCATACGGGAAGGATTTTGGAACTATTATACTCATTCGACTTCTTTTTGTTAGCAGTAATTCTTGAGGAATTTTCATGTAAGAATGTACATAGTATATAGTGTGTAGTATATTAACAGAGGCAATTCTTTTCCCTTTTTGAATCTTGAAGAGAGTTACTCATACGAATCTTCTTTGAGGAGTGATTCAAATCTTGAATCAACTCTACAATGACTTATGTCTCTCAAAGACACATGAATCTTCAAAAATTAAATAATACTCAGACCTCACTGGTGTTGTGCTCAGAAAATCTTGAAGAGAGTTATTGCTATGAATCTTCTTTGAGGATTGATTCAAATCATGACTCGACTCTACAATGACTTATACCTCTCAAAGACACATCTTCACATCTCTGAAGACAATCTTCAGAGATTCATTAATTGTGATAGATCATAAAGTACGTAAACTCATGAATCTTTACGAATCTCTGAGATTTCACTTGTCTCCGGACAAAATATTGGGAAAAAAGATTCATTCTGTTCAAAGATACATATTTTTGAAGTAGATTCGACCAAACGCTAGTCTACACTAACTCTTGTCTGCCTTTGTAAGTGTAATGTTCTTTGACAGGAAATGTCAGAATTCTGATCTTCATACTGTACTGTCGCTGCGGGCGGATATATCTTCGACAATGGTTTAACCTTCTTGCTTCTTCCGTAATGTGTCACGTTCATCGAGGGAATCTTCTCTATTAATAGCTCCTATCCTAAGCCAAAGCCAATGTTGTTCTTCCAATGAAAAATTCCTTTCCCATCTCTCAATTCTAGGGCCTTGGAGAATTTAATTTTTCTTAATCAAATTGTGCTCCTAACTGATAAATACCATTTGTATGCTAAAAACGTGTGTGAATTACCTTTATGTGTGATTGCTGATGCGACGGCATGATGTAATTATGCGCTCACACTCTGCCACACACAAATACACGCAAATGAAAAATGCAACAATTGTGGCCAGGTTGGTTGGATTGGTGTTTGCCGCGCGCGCACCGTATGTAAATCCGGCCGACAATTGTGTCGGTTCAAATTGCGAATTGCCTTGTGCCATAGTGCCACTCTGGGGTTGCCGAGTGACAGAGCACTGACTCCAGCGTCACGTTCGTGTGCCTCGTGTATCTAGGTGGGACGTTTTTTTGCTGACGTTTTAATACTCTTAGCGGCGACGTGATGATCGTATCGTTCCTGTTGCACTTCACGGCAGGAACTCGCAAAGGTTTCAGTTATATTATTGTACTTTTCAAAACTTACCTGTCTTCGGGAAGTCGGGATCAGTTTGTCGTCAGGGAGCTGGTCAGTGATCTGGAAAGAAAGATAAAATATTGGTTAGTTGAAGGCTCTTCAGTTTTCACAATAAATCAACACTTCTTACCTATGTTTGTTGTAAACATAAGATAGATTTTTGCAATATTTTCCAATCAAAATAAAACTCCTAAACTACACTTGGGTTAATTTTGCATTGTTAGACATTTTACATTTATTGTTCAACTTAGTTCCTTTTCGCGTTTGCTCACTGGAAGCAATTGCAATTTGAGCCATCGTCGGCTTGGTCGAAATAGAGTTTGCTTTCGGTGTTCGCCACTGAATTTCTGTTAAGCATTTCATTTTAATCTGCTCCTTTCATTACTTGTCTACTGGCTTTGGCTATGTTGCTGTATGTGTTGGTGGTTCGCGATCGTGAACGATCGTTCAATCATCAATCAATTTTACTGTTCATATTGTTGCTATCCTTTGGCTAACCGAATCGGTATAAACAAAACGAATTTTTCGAAACATTTGAGGGGGGTTGGGAGGGGGGAGGTGAAGGGATGGGCGAAACGATAATGATTTAAGATTAGCAAATAAATTAAAATAAATATTACACTTTACAATCGGTTAGTTTGGAGATGTTCCAGTCTGCCGCTATATCCGGAATAGGCTTTGGAGCAATGTCTGCCCGAACGCCGATTGTTCGATTTTGGTTCATTTTCGTTGTCGTTGTCGCCGCTGTTTTTCCCCCCGCACGAACGGGAGGAGTTCTATTTGGGTTATGGGAACGTTTGGCACCAAAGTTTACATCTGGGGAGCGTACTGCTGCTGAGGCTGCTGCTGCTGCTGTTCGTAGTAGTACCGGTAGGGATCAACGCTGGCCGGAGCGGCCACCTTCGATGGGCGCATCACATAGGCAGTTCGTCTAGACGAGAAAATTGGAAAACAGACGAGAGAGAGAGAGTGAGAGTGTTGATGGAACTGGAACTGCCAGAATCGTTCTTTCACCCCCACTTACCGGTTATCATGTCCGGATGCGTGCACCTGGAAGCTCGTCTCCTCGTGGTGATCGTGGGCGAAGATTTTCTTCAGCGCCAGAATACCGGCAATGGTGAGGGCCACCTTCGAGATGACGAGCGCCTTACCGGCGATGGCAGCAAGCGCCTTCAGACCGATCGGGCCAGCGATGCCCATCGCGGTCAGGAAGGCAGCGATCAGATAGCGGTGGTGCTTGTTCTGCTTGTTACCGCGCGCTCCCTCCTGCTGGCGCATGTCGAAACGCACGACGTGGGTGCGCAGGAACTGCTCCACCTTGTCCAGCAGCGAACGATCGATGGTGCTCAGTCCGCTCATCGAGCGGGCATCGCTCAGCAGCGGTACGGTCACGTTTTCGGCCTTATCCTGCTTCACCAGGGCGATTCCATCGAGCAGTGGGATGGATTCCTGTTGTGGGGGGAAACACGGAAGAAGGAATGTTTTTTTTTGAAATTGGAGCTTCAAAACATGTCTAGAGCAATGTCTCTTCAAGGATTTCTTCAATATCTTCACAACTCAGCACGTTCAACGAGCTCAGAGTTCCAAAGTTTGAACTCCTCTGGAAGAGTTATTGGTCACAACACTAAACACTGGATTTGCGAACCACTTCTGCTCACCATATCAATAGCACGGGAGATGGCGGTCAAGGCCTTGCCCTTGAGGCAGCCGGTGAAATCCTGCTTATCCTGGCAATCATCGTACACCTTCTGCAGCACGCTCAGCTCGCCTCCGCTCGGCTCGTGTTTGGCGGCACCGCGAACACCGGCACTGGCGCAGAGAGCCGTTGCGATGACTGAGGCAAGCGTCAGATACTTCAACATCGTGCTACTGCTGTACATTCTGGCTGTTAGTTTTTTCAAAGGATAACTCGTTCTATTTCCACACACACTCGATCCTGTGACGCACCGGGCTTCACCAAACAAAACACGTTCGAGGGTAGTATACGATCACTTCCACTGCTGCCTTGAGCCGTTCAATGTTTATCGATCGGTGCTGCTGCTGATACTGACTTGAACAATTGATATGCGTCCGCTTTTAAACCAAACTGAATGCTCTGTTTAATCTGCGAATTAGGCAGATACACTGCACTGCACCGGGAGAGCACCGGCGTTTTCCACTCCTCGCTTGGCGAGGAAAGTGCACCCACGCAAATGGTGTCTTCTTCTGCTTTCTTTTTGTGTTTCCTTCTCCACCGGTACGCGCCTCCTGGTGCAGTGTTTCGCCAATGCTTCATTCGGTGCGTTTTCGTTTTCGTCTCCGACATGGAAGGAAAGCGGGCAACGGGCGGTGGCACGACGACAGCAGTCCGTTAGACGACGGACCGAGGGAAAAGCGGAAAAATCGTGTGCGAAAAGCCGAGATCCCTTTTTGCGTAGCGTGTGCGAGCAGAGAAGAAGAAAATAGTTAGATTCCTAATGTTGCTGGCTCCTTATTTTCACATTTTTCATTTTCATCCAACAAATTCGTGCGGGAGTGGGGAGACGGTAGGTGAGTTTTCTTTTTGCCAGTTTGGCCAGTCACACTCCCTAATGCCTTCCTCTCGTTGCGTACAAGGTCTTTAATGCAGTTTAAATTGTTTTTTCCCTCCTGTGTCGTCTTTCCTGTTCACTGCACCGTATTTGCTGCAGGTTTTTGTTCTCCTTTCTGCATTCACTCGCAACGGACAATGCCGGATGGCCGACGAATTTAGCTGTTGGGATGGAGGGAGAGAACTCACATGAATCTTGCACTGCACTACTCTATCGGTGGGGTAGCCAATTGGCCCTTTTCTCTAATGGGCAACTCTGTTTTCATATCTGTCTGGTTTAGTGTAAGCATAATCGTGTAACTGTTTTACATCGTCGGTCGGACATCTTTTTTTTTCTTTTACTTTCTCTTCTTCACCTTCACTGGTCAAGTTTAAGGTGGTTTCGGTTTACGGCAGTTTGGAAGATGTGCGAGGCGTGCAATAATGCACTTTTGCAATGTCAGCACTGAGCTGCAAATTGGGTAATGAGATATGCATTTGAGATAGAATTTAGTGGGATAGGACAGGGAATTTCATGAAGGTTCTTTATTATAGAAATGGAACGTTGTTTTTTTTTGGTTAATTGGACTGGTAAACTTTATTTCATGACATATTCACAAATAGGAGTTTTATTGCTAGATTTCTGTTCAAGAATTGAAATTCAGAACACATATCCTTAGTAGCTGGTCCAGCTCTACACATAAGTAGTCTAAACTACCCACAATCACGTAGTAACAAGGGGAACTCCAGGAAGCTGGATTCCTGAGTCATATTGTGGCAATACCTCAACTAAGAAGTAGAAGAAGAAGAAGAATTGAAGTACAATGATGCATTTGTGCTAGTCAGAGTAGCCGTCATCCTTAGGGAAGAGTCTACTCTCACTCCTCAGTAGTCTATTTAGTTGAGTAATTAAGTAGTTAGTAGCTCAGAATTCTATTGAAGCTACCTTGGATATTCGGGACCTCCATGCTGAACTTATTGAACCTTAATAGTCGGATTATGAGGCCCTTTAGTTCTTCAAGTTACGATCCTCCTATCGCACATCAAGTCCGACGTTGTCTATCTGGTAGGTCTAGCTACTGGTAGGGATTCTACTTTTATGACGTATAAGACCTCGAAAAGGCTAGGTTCTCCACTTCGACAAGTACTGGTAGATGACATGAAGAACATCTGACAAAAATTTGGAGTTCAACTAATCTCTGGTCTTCAAGAATGTCTAGGTACGATTTTTTGTAGTCTTTGGGCTACAACTTCGTACTTTGCTTAGAGCTCAATTGCTTCAGCTGTTCAGTTGGACGCAGAGTTGAGTATCGTGAGCAGTACATTTCAATTTCCACGCCGTTCGGTTTCACTTTGAGGTGGGCGTTGTTGAACGTGACCGTCACAAGGTAACTAGGTTGTTTCTGTGTGGAGTGGGTCCAGATTTGGGTGCCCAACTAGCACACAACCCAGAAGATGTAAGATAATTCGTCATTAGCAATAAACAGAATTGCACCCACTCTTGCCGTACAGATATTATAAGCCGCCACCAAAAAGCCCTAGGAGTGTACAGGAGGTGTGTTGGACACATGAAGAAGAGGGGGATGGAGAGAACAAACATGAATGATTATGGGCTAATACGACCGTGAAATATGTGCAACATACATCCATCCGCAAGTATGCGTTCGTGTCTCGTCAGCGAGCGCCTCCGTTCAAGGTAAGAAAGCGCGGCATATCCGTTGGAAGGAAAATGAAACGCAAAACGCACGCACTCTACTGGAAAATGCCCACCGCTCGACGGTTGCGTTCGGCGGGTTGGAGCCTGACTTTGGAACGGACCCACGCACACACATTCACAAGCATGCCGCTGGCAAAACCCGTACCCGAGAGTATATCATTAAATTAATATATTTGTTTGCATGGATGCGTTTTTAAATTTCCCTTTCTTATGCACACGACGATGTTCATGGGTGTGTTTGCAGTTGCACTGTAGAGGTTTCACGTACACAGGGTTGTGTTATTTTACCAGCACCCACCACCACGGTGTACAGTTGAGAGCCCACCACCCAACAAGGGCGAATCATATGTTGATTTATTGCTCCGTATTTTCTTCATGTGAAAATAAATCAGATTTACCTGTGCAAGTTAGCGCCGCCGCGAGAATGTGTGCACCAGATAAAATGTCTAGCCTTAGTTCCGGATAATGAGCTGTTTTATGGAAAATGAAACCAGAGTGGATGGACGGCTGCTTGACAAAACTTTCAACACTGCCCGCGCGTTGGCCAAGAAAGGGTGTTCCGGTCCGGAGAGAAGCGAGTACCGGGTTTGAGCTGAAGGGTAATGTGTGAACATAACATAAGACGATCGCCAACAAACTCGTACGGTGACGTGGGTGGAGGATGTTTGTAAAATAACCATGGTCATCAATGCCGTAGGTGCCGGGGAGAAGAGAAAAATGAAACAATCCTCTTCTGACACAAACTTATTGATCGTCACGCTTGATGGGTGCAAATAAGATGCAATATTGTTTCGTGGTGTTGATCCATTAATAGAATATAGGTTACAGTGAACCGGTTGACGGTAACGTTGGAGTTTACCTTCCGTCTGGCGGGGGGAGGGAGGGAAAGAAAAAAACTTCCTGTGGCCTAGTTTTCCATGTATGAATAAGCAAAACTATAGCATAAGTAAACAACAGCGAAACTCAATTTGTGTACCATGACAAACGTCTTTCATCGTTGTGAACGGTTGCGTCCTCTCACTGCCACAATGATGTTTAAATTAATTCAAGACATGTAAGAGCCAATGATAGATTCACTATCAATTCATTATCATCTGGGTGGAGTAGAATAGAATTAAGATTTACCAAGTCTCTCATAAAGAGCATTAGAATTCCTGGAATTCTTGGGGATTTTTGTTGATCAGTTCTGATGTCGGAGCTTTGATCTCAGATATTCCTGAAATCAGCTTCATCAGAGACCCTATCAATAATAAGCTTGTGATTTTTGGAGCCGAGAAGATAGCGCCGTCGGTCTTCGGAACAAGGACCGGATCGAGGTTCGAATCCAATTCGAACCGTTCCCCCCGTACACAGAACTCTAATCTCTTGCGTGGGATATATTCAAGTCCAATAACTCCAGAAATGATAGGCCAAGAACTCTCGAGGTGTTATGATGAAGAAGATGTTATGCAACAGCTTAGGATTTGAAGTAGAGATGATCTTCTAACATATACAACTTATTGTGAAGTCTAATTAAACGAAGAACTAATATCCAAGATTGATATCAAGATTTGGTAGAAAATTATTCGCCAATATTTGAAGATTCTCTGAGGTCATTGGACGATGTTTGCTCAAATGTTAGCAAAGATCAACTTAATGATTGATTTATAGTCATTTCACTTTATATCTGCTCAAAATGATAATCTTAGTCATACTTCTCGTCTATATCTGCAGATACTATAGATCCTTCATTCGCTAGATAATAACACAATCCTTGTGCATTCTATCATGTCCAGCATCTTCGCCTCTACGATTCATTTGGCGAATCTAAACGATCGACTGGAATTGGAAAACACGGCGGTTGATGTTCGATGGGCCCCCCTAATCATCGACAGCTACCGAATAGTTCCGCCCCACAGACGTTTTGGAATATCCGAGAATTTAATGACCATGCAACATATTCAAACATCATTCCGCAACGTAAGAGACCTCTCAACGATGATCGGCAAAACGAATCACATTGCTCCACAGTGTATACATACAATCAAATAGAAGGAAAAGAACGACAGCATAACATTTCCATCCGGCCACCGACCTCCAAGCACCCCCCGAATCCGGGAAGAGAACCGGTCGAGAACGTGTATGCTTTCGGTACCAGCGGTCACTTAGTCGCCTCGGATCGCAAATTCGCCACTGCGCTTTTGGGGGGAGGAGACGAACGTGTCGACGCACTTTAGGGGGCCCAAGATTTCGGTTCAACGATCAGACACATTTCGGTCAACGTTCGGGAATGTGTACGCTTGGGGGTTTTTTAACATGTTTTTTCACACTCTTCTTGTTTTTTTTTGTCCATAATGGTGGCTTTCTGATTTGTTTTGCTTCTTGTTTGAATGCTCAGATTTGTGTTCGTGTTGTTTGTTTTTTCTTCAGCGCCTAAGGTCTTTGGCTTGTGTAAATGGTGGAATCCTTGTTTCGTGGTTGTGGGGAAAGATTCGTGTCTGTATTTCCTCAGCGCTGTAGAAGCCAAGGGAGAAGAGAAGGCGCACTCGGGCGTATTAAAACTGCCTCCAACTAACTTCATGAAGAAGCATGAGGAATGTGATCGGATTCATGAGTGATTTGTAAAACAAAAAATCATTTCAAGGCACACGAACCGGGTTTCCAGGGTTTTGGAAGATGATCTTTATCGATGATGGTGGGTTCATCACATCATTGGCCTTATACCTCAGGTCTTGCGTACCATCAAGCTTAGGTTGGGATTTTGGTTTGGAATTCTCGTCATATGAAGATCGATTCCTCTAACACTAACACCACCGAGACTTCCAGAGTGTTGAGAGCAATGTTACAGAAGTAGTCTGAAACCTGAAAATCTGATAATGTTAAATGATTAACAGATTTTCAATCACGCGCTACACTTTGTGGAATATTGCGGAGTGAACCAGATATACCAGATCGTCGTTCGATCAGACCATGCAAAATTACGCTTCATTCATTCATCATTCTCACTTGCACGGTCTCTACCAACCAATTCCAAAGTGTAAATTTGCCAAAAAGGAATAAGACGCAAACACGCCGTCCAAGTGCAAAGAAAACGTTGAAAATCTCCACTCCATTATTGCAACGCCGCTGCTGCAGCTGCTAAACGTGTTAAGCGGGATACTCCGCTGCTACTGCCTCTGTGGCATCGCCAGCCCCACCCAAACTCCCCCTCCTCAAGAACCACGGCTAAAAATAGCGGGCGGGTGCGATGCGAAAAATGTTGAACATTAACGTCCCGTCCGTAACGTGCACAGCACTGCCGGTGCTGCGGTCTGGAGGACGAAGACGAATTCCGAACGTTTGCCCATAGTTCGCTGTGCCCGTCTCTGCACAGGAACGGGGAATTGCATTTGCAGCAACGTTTGCGTCCGGGGTCCGGAAGCCTTGAATGAGTTCAATCAAGTTCAGAAACGGCCGACGGTTCGGGGTTCCCTTCTTCAATCGTGTGCACCGTGATCCTTGAAAAGGGGGAAGCGTCCGTTTCGGTGGAGCAGGAAACAAGTCTGGAACGACGGATCGGGCGTATTTCTTGCAATTCATGTTCCATATCATCCGCCACCGGCCGCGCAGAGACCGGTTGTGAGTGGGTGGCTTTTGTTTTTCTTTTACGCAGGTTTGCCTGCTTTTCCGAATTCCAATCTCCCAGGGCTTGCCTTTGGATGTCCGGAACGATGGCATTCCTGCCAGGAAACGCCTTGCTGTCGCTGGACGGTGGAAATTGAATGCGCCAGAAATGATCCTGAAAATCACCGTCCACCGTTAACAGTTAGAAGGGAACGGATAGCGAATAACCGTAATGGTTAACACATTAGCCGGATAGTGGTTAGATGGGTGTGTTTGGAGTAGAGTCAGGGCCGGGTCAAGCTCACATAGCGGAAGGACACGAAAAGGCGTTAAACGTTTCGTTTTGCGGTTCACAGTGTTTCTTCGCTAAGGTGTGTCTCACCGAGCAACTGAGCTTAGTGGACGAAGTAGAACTTCGAATGCGTTTTCTCTGTGGACGCAAATGGACGCTTTCCCTCGAATGTTCGTGCACCCGCCCGCATGATGTCTCGAGGTTTTTTACCGTAACCGCTAAAGAACTGACCACCAGCAATGTTTCTCTTTCTTTTATTTCTAGAAGCAAGTTCTCGATATATGCCCGAAAGGCATGGGAGCGAACGTGTACGCACACGAGGGCACACAGATGCGATAGTTTGGTTCTCAGGCTTATCCTGAACATTGGTGGATTATGAGTGTACGCATTGGTGTTTTAATGGATGTGAAGGCGTTGTTGATGAACGTTTACG
>KI423244.1:13106-28812 GCA_000473375.1 Anopheles culicifacies
CAATGCTTAAAATCAGTAACATTACTATGATTGTCCTTCCTAAACACTGGGAAAAACCGGGCCGATTCCAAGTTCCGTGACAGGGTCTTGAGGTGATTTTCTTAGTTTTTCATTCAAGGAAAGGTTAAGAAAAACAGAAATGTTGGAAAATCCGCAGAAAAAAATAAATTATTGAAGTTGCATAAGTTTTTAATCAACGTTTACCATCAGATATCAATCAAATTATTTAAAAAATGCATTTATAAGGAATGCTTGTGAAGTTTTCGGTATTCCAACATAAGATTATCAACAATCTGAAATAATTACCGATTGAAATTAGAACATTTAATAAACAGTAGGGACAAGTCGATTTCTGGTCCAAACTTATTTTGTACTTAAAGCCTTCAAATAATTTTCAATTTCATGTAGAAAATTGATTTTTTATGAATACAGACGTAACTAAGTCTGTGAGGACTTCTTGTTCTATGGCTCTACATCTTCAAGAGGGTCTTTGGCTTGCCATTTCTGGGTTCCGTGTGTTAAATGCACCCGCAACAGGATAGTCCGTCCTGCGTTCGGGGGAACGGCCCGAATGAGATTCGAACTTCGGTCCATCCCGTTTAAAGACTAACGCCGCTATCTGCTCGGACACCGAGTCGCTCCAGATCTGTGAGGACAGTTCGTAATAAAAACAAAATTAATTTCGTATAACTTTTCGCGGAGATATGTTAAAAAATCAGAGTGCAAACTCAGAACAGTACAACGCACTAGCACATACAATTATCTTTCTACCAACACTCGTCGTTATCACTACACAACATTAGCGCAAATATGTAGAGGCATTTTGATTGCATTAAATGGCCCTCTTAAGCAACTCTACCTACTCAAACAAACCTACTAGATGCTAAAAATGTGTGCTTTTTAATTGCCAACTACGGGTGGTGCTTTGATGCAGTAACAGCGTATATGATGGTCATGGTTCACCTGACTAACCTGCCAGCGATTCCCAAAGTATGTTCATTCTAGAAGGTAACTACTGTGGTAACTGTTCGAAAAACGAATTTACCAAACGTAGCGGAATCGAGGAAAATACCGATAATTAGACAATTTGGCAATAGTGCCGAATCAGCAACAAGCATGGAATGACGCTCAACAGGTGGATTGAAATGGACAATCCTTTGGAACTGCTGTTTCCTTCCGCCAGCTGCAGGTAAGTGATGCGCATGCGATTAGAATTGTTAATATACATAACAAATGGTGTATGGGTTTTTTTTGTTTGCTGTCTCGGAGGACGTTGGTTTTTTTGCTAGTAATTTGACGTGCTGCGACACTTTTCCATTCCGGATGTTGGAATCGTTTACGAAGTGTACGACCCGCATAAAGCCTTTCAAGTGCAACACAAAAATGATGGTAAATGTACACATGGCCAATTTGCAGAAACACCTTCAGAACAAAGTGAAAAAAAACACTGACAAAAATATACATATTGCCACAAGTAGTACCTTGCAAATCTGCCTGCTTCGGGTATTCCGGGTTGAATTTCGTTCGCTTATCAGCTCACTGCACAAAAAAAGCAAATGAACGCTGCCTTGGACGAATGCGGTGGATCACGCAAAATTACACCCCAATCAGCTGCACTGCTACCCGTGCTGTGTTCTAGCGTGACGAACCGAGTTGATCTTTGGATGGAATGAAACCAATGCTGTTGCGTCAGCCGATGCGACCTTTCTTGTTGGCCCTTGAAGTGCTCGTAAAACGAAATGATGTATCACTCGACCGCTTCCCGGAATGAACCGGGGATTATGATTCACACCCTATTATAGGACACCTTATGACCACAGGCGACACTTTTATGTTGATGAGAACACGGTGCTAAAAAAAATAACACTATGACTAAACTGAGATTCGGACACGATGTGGAACGAGATTCTTATGAACGGTCGTCGTGGTAACGGTGAGGATGGGATTATAAGCAGTGCGTGCGTAGTATTTCCCTGTTTTCTCCCACCGAAAGATTCGTTTTGTTTTGATCCATGCGCACAGGTTGGATCATGCAGCTTTGACTGACAGTCCTACACAAAGTTACGGTGACGTATGCAATCAAAAAAGACAATATCGTTGTTTTTGAAAATTCTTTTAGTAATTGTGCAATTTCTGTTTTTACGTAAATTTAATTGATTTTAAAGCAACACAATCATTAAATATGATTCGAAATTAAACATTTTTTCACTACTAATTGAGTAATGTTAGATTATTCGGGTGCAATAGTGCTAGCTTCGAATCGATGTCAATGTATTCGGATAAGATTAATGATATAAGATGAGTTCTCTAGGATTTTATGGCTCAGTAAATGCATCCCCAACCCATGTGGTCAGCCTTAAAAGATTCCGCACTCGACCGTCTGGCGCCATAATGCCATCATTTAAGCTAGTCGATTCTTTCGTTTAAATTACATTATCTATTGCTGATAGATACCTGATTGCCTGCAGATGGTTTTGATATTTTTGCATGAGTTTTATTTATTACAGTAAAAAAATCGTAGGTTGTATAATGTGTCTGCTTCTGCACATCGCTCCCTTCTCAGCACATTCCAATCGTTACCTGCATTACACACTCACACACGTTGATCACGCTTAAATTCGAAAAATTAACCATGTGGTTCGTTTAATTTGTTTAATGTATATTCGTAGCAGTAAACCGTTCCGGTTGCCCCAAACTCGCTTCGTTTTCATTAACCTTATCGTTCGGTAAAACAATAGAACCATACATTCGTTCTCGCTCTCTCGTCGTTTTAGCAGTGGCGGGTTTTTCGCATGTTAAACAAATAATTTTATCGTAGGAGTAAAAGCTGGGAACGGATGACGAAACAAACTCTACTTTGCTTGGTAAAGAATGTTGCTTGCTCGCTCGAAATGGTGTCCTTGCGCACACCGTCCTTTTGGTCTTTGCATTACTCATCTTAACTATCTGTTGTTTCGTGTTTTAACCACTATGCTTGCGCAACAATAAGAAACGGTGGCAATGTGGGATGTTTCACGCGTATGTGTGGTGCGTCCAACAACAAATGGGTATAAATATACGAATGAATGATATTTTTTTATAAAAAAAGCTAAGCTTACGCGTCGAGGAGAGTGGTATTGGAGTGACAGGCAGACACACACGCACACGCCGATGCAGCGATCGTTAATATTGGCAGGATCATAAAACTGGTGATTAATAGTTTCCTTTATAATGCGAAGACACGATACATAATTATAGGGTACGATATACACTCCACCGGTGCTTTGGCAGTAACGTCCAGGAGAGTACAGAAAGCAAAGGTTACCATGTTGGATACTACATTAGCACAATAGTCGTAAATCCATCGCAAGACAACGCGTCCGATCGTTTGCTCCACAAACCAACCAGCTGGTCACAATTTATACATTATATTGTGCCGTTCGCTCACCCGTCCGATGGCCGCTGTTTCGATCGTCGGAGAAGTAGCTCCCGAAGCGGTCGTTGCGACGACGATTGAAGTTGCACCTGTTGCTGAGCTTGTTAGGATGTTGCCGTTACTGTTGCTACCCGTGCCATTATTATTGATATGATCATGATCGGCCAGCGTCCCAGCTTCGGCAAGTACCGATAATGCGGACGAATCGGACGATATCGAACCAGACCGACTGCCTCCGGTAGGTGGAAGTGTTACCGATACACCTGTTCCACCGTTCGTACGACGTTCACGCTGCGGATGATGGTAGCTCTTGATGGTATACTCGTACACGTGGTTGTTGCTGAAACGAGTCGTAGCACCAGCGTTCCGGCGCCCAGTAGCACCCACACCCCAAGCTCCCTCCGAGGTCGTATAACGGACGGCCGTACCTGCAAGCGGTTGTCTCGCCGATGGACCCTGCTGTGTACGGCGACTTCCGGTAGTTGCAGCGGCCGCTCGGAAACACTTCACTGCCGAACATATTAAACCGCACCATCGCCAGGTTCCCTGCTGTGATGAGGAATCACCACCATCACGACGCTCTCTACCACCACCAAGCAATGGGGGCAATTGCTGTAGTCCCGAGCCATTATTATTGTTTCTACGATCACCCGTACCAGCAGCCTGTCTGCGGCGCCGTCTACGCTGCTCATCTTCGTCCAGCAAATCATCCGAAAGGCTTCCCTCGCTACTGCCCCCACAACCGCTATCAAGCGAGGACGAATTAAACGGTCCATGGTAATCGTCGTGTTCGTTGCTGTCGATCGCAACCGCCGGTGTAATGATAAGCAGTTGGCTAAATTTTTTCCCCGTCGAAACACGTACCGCCGTCGCTTTGGCCATCGTGGAACGCGTTGTCGAGCGGATGCGAGTAAAGTTAGATCCTGCCGTGCTAGAGTTGCCATCATTCGTACTGCCACCGTTGCCACCAGTAATTAATCCTCCCAATGTGCCATTGCTGATCGTTCCGGTAGTGGTGGTACCGGTGCCACCCGTACCATTGCCACCGCTGACGACTGAAACGAGAATGTTGTTGTTTTGGCTAATGTTACTAGCGGCAGAAATCGTCCATCATCTTGCCGGCTCTTCGCCGTTAGTGCCGTCGTCAGGCTTTGCAATCTGGTACGTGATTAAATACTCCGGATATGCCTAGAACGAGGGGTAGCGGTTAATACGGAAACGTAAATTTGCTCCACAGCTACAACGGTACCTGTTCGCCGCGGTAAACGACGTACTCGGGAAAATGCAGCCCACCCGCCGACGGTCGTCCAATCACGGAATGATGGCCGGGTGGTGCGTGTGCCATCTTCATAGCGCTAAACTGTAGGAAAGACTTGCCGAGCGCTACACGACATAACAGCAATTGACTAAAAACACCAAGTGTTCGAATGGTTAGTATTACAATGAGCTTCGCTGGTTCGCTTCGAAAATCGAATCTTACCGATGGCACTGATAGCAGGATTTGTCTTTGTGCGTAGGACATCCAATGCCACCGCCAATACCGTACACGTATTGGTTCGATTTGGAGCTGTGCTCCGCAAAATAAATACCGGCCCCAAACATGCCACCAATGTACGCGTGCCGCTCGTCGAAACCCTTCTGGACGATAGCGTTGATGAAGGGTGAACCATGGAACAGCATCCGTTCGCTTGCCTGGTGTCCGTTCTCTTCCGATATTTCCTGCCGCCGATGGACGTACCGTTCCCACAGCTTTCGGTTCTGCACTTTCTGTATCTGTGGGGAGAATGGAGGAGCGATCGGTTAGTGAAATGATTACAAAATGAAGATCATGTTGTGCTTACCCGAACAATGTTGTAACGATTGAAATAGCCACCAGAATGGCCATTGTCACGGTGCTCCCGTATGGTGGCCTGCATTTCCTCTTCGACCGCAAGGAACTCCTTGTCGTCGGGAAGAAGATCCACCAGCAGTGTGCCTGGGTTCGGTGTAAGTCCAAGACCTACAAAGAAAAAGAGATCGTTTACTTAACTTTAGAATAGTAACTCTTAGTTTTTACTTAAACATTAGTAAATATCTGCTAGATGTTTTGAATAATAACTGCAATTTAAGAAAAGGACAAGGAAGAGGCAGCACAAAGATAGAAAGATGGAAAAGGAGATAATGGAACATGATAATCAAATAGATGCTTCGAATTATTGAATACCCCCTTCGCTTAACGGATTGGATCAAGTCTAGTAGGGATATATAGAGGAGAGGTCTAACATACAGGTGAGGAGAAAGTAAATAAAAAGAAATTGGGGAATGAAGAAAAAGAACATCCAAGGTGTTGGACAAAACATCAACAAAAAAGAAACTCTGACTCTTCTTCTCTGGCTCTACAACCTCTAGAGGTCTTGGCCTGCCATTTCTGGCATTCGAGACTTGAATTTACATGCAACAGCATATAGTAAGTCCTGCGTACGGGGGAACAGCCCGAATGAGATTCGAACCTCGACCACCGAACCGCTCCAAACTCTGACTCTGAAAGAGGAATTTGCAGAGATTCAAGGCCTAATATGCGATAGCTACAGAAACAGAAGAGAACGAGAGAACGATCTTGGGGTAACCCGAAAGTACATAAGTACATTCTATAACAGGAAGTTCATTAGCGGGTCACCAAACAGCTGCTAGGGTTCAAAACGATCACTTACCTGTCGTGGCCCGAAGTGTCGCAATGCCTTTGAGTATTTTGTGCCGAAATCCGTACGCCGACACACCGACCTGTTTCAAATCTTCGTGACCCATCTCGGCCAGAATATCCATGGTAATTTGCTCACGTTCGAACAAATCTATCAGGTGTTCCAACTGCAAGCTAGTGAGGAACACCGAAACAGACGACTCTATCGACGGTACGGACGGCATCTTATCATCGTGATCCACCACAATACCGTCTACGTTTGCTTCGGCACCCTGTGCCGGGCTGAGGCAACTACGTATTGGTAGCTGCAGAAGAGACGAGTCGTACGTTGTGCAATCAGTACCATATGATGGTCTTTTTTGTCTTGCTTAGTTCTTACCTGTGGTACAGGAACGGAAAGGGTCATGGAGGCACCCGTGGGCAGTGTTACGGTTTCGGTGGTCGGTGAGCAGCTAGTAGTTAGCAGAGCACCATTACCGGCCAGGATGCCTCCCTGCGATGTGCCGGCAGTGTTACTACCAGCACCAGTACCTTGCGAGGCGACCATCGCATCCTGCAGCAAACATTTGACGTCCTCGGCTGTGGCGAGATCAAGACTGGTCTGGCCTTCCTGATTCTTCATAAACGGATCAGCTCCGTGTGCGAGCTGTGAACAATGGACAACAGGTTTTAGTAGGAAAGGATTTTTGCTTCGTTAGCTGCGGAGGCGTTTGAGAAGAAAAAAAAAAACTCACCAGCAGTGAACACAGCTGAGTGCGGCCTTTCTGGGCTGCTTCGTGAAGTGGCGTGTAGCCCCACTTGTCGGTAGCATTGACCACCGTGTTGTGTTTAATGAGCAGCGCGGCAATGTCAAGATGCCCGTACGACGATGCGTTGTGCAGCGGAATGAGGCCACCTTTATCTTGTGCATTCACGTCGGCACCGTGCTCAAGAAGATATTCCGCAACCTCAAGATTATTGTATCCGGCTATAGGAGAAGATAAAACAGCGTGCAGAAACCTGGAAATGGCGTTTTAAGCGAGAAATACTTACCAGCCAGATGTAGTGGCGTTGAGTTGCGTCCCTGCGCATCGCGACAGTTGATGTTGTCGGGCGAGACCAGCCGTTGAACTCGTGCCAGATTACCCTTTTTGGCCGCATCGAGCAGGGCAGCGTTGCCGCGCAGCAAATCCGCCACATCCTGATCACCTTCGCGGACGAGATCGAGCGGTGTTGCACCGTCACGGTTCTTCTTTGTCACATCAGCTCCGTGCTGCAATGGAAAGTAAAACGCGTTGGAAGTCGCATGGTTGTCGTGCGGCTGTGCGAAGACATCCCGCTATAGTACGCACCTTGATCAGTAGCTTGACAATTTCGTACTTTCCCTTGGCAGCTGCCTCGTGCAGCGGTGTGAATTTCCACAGATCGGCCACGTTAACGTTAGCGCCGTGCTTTACCAGCAGCTCGGTAACCTCGTAATGACCGTACGAGCAAGCATTGTGCAACGGAACCAAACCACCCTTGTCCGATGCGTGCACCTCGGCACCATGCTCGAGGAGAAATTCGACCACCGGCACCCGGTTAAAGCCAGCCGCAAAGTGTAACGGTGTCGAGTGGCGTCCGTCCAAATCACGACAGTTCACCGTCATCGGCGAGGACAGTACGATGCGTCGGACCGTATCGAGATCACCCGCCTTGGCCGCTTCGAGCAGTTGACACTCGAGATCCACCGTATCCGAGGGTGGATCTTGCAGGATCTTCAGCACGTTCTCCGTAGCCAGCTGGGCCGCCGTGTAGCCCTGCAGCGACACAATACCGGTATCGATGCCATACGACAGCAGCAACCGGCAGGCCTGGATGTTGTCCTCGCGAGCGCACCGATGAAGCGCCGTCTGGCCCAATCCATCCAGTGCATCAACCTTCGCACCGTGCCGTAGCAACACATCCATCAGCTCGTAGTGCGAGTTATCTGCCGCAATGTGCAGCGGCGTCAGGAAGTCTTTGTTCTTCTCATTCAACAGAGCGCCTTTGCGAATCAACACCTCCAGCACCTGCTTGCGCTTCGGATACACGGACTGGGCAACGGCGTGCACCGGCGTATCGCCGGAATAAGGATGCACAAAGTTCACCGTTTCCGTGGTCAAATTTTTCTTCAACCGTTGAATGTCCGCCTGCCGGCATGCGTCCAGCACGCAGTGTCCCTTGTATTCATCTACAAAAGAAAACGAAACACGTGGATGGATTAGTTTTGTGCAAGCAGTAAATGTGACAGCGGTCAAACTTACAGGCAATCTTCTCCTGCAGCTCGCGGGTCGGTGCGGAATCGATCGCCGACTTGTTATGGCAGTTTAGCAGCGTCGGGACGGCACCCTCGCTCAACAGCAAGCTGCACACCTCGACCCGGCTCTTCGAGGCGGCTTCGTGCAGTGGCGTAAACGCCCACAGATCGCTTGCATTCACGTTACCACCGTGCTTGATCAGCAGTTCGGTCACCTCGAAGTGACCGTAGGAACAGGCATTGTGTAGCGGCACCAAGCCACCCTTATCCTTCGCATGCACATCCGCCCCATGCTGCAGCAGGATTTGTACCACCCGGATCCGGTTGTAGCCCGCGGCCAGGTGCAGTGGCGTCGATTTGCGCCCATCACTCGCGTGGCAGTTAACGTTTAGCGGCGTCAGCAGCTCCAGCAAACGTTCTTCCGAGCCGGAACGGGCCGCTTCGAGCAGCTCGTCTTTGCGATATTCGCCGGTGAGGACGGGGCGCGTGCACGGATCGGCCAGATCCAGTGGGATCTTGTTTTCGGAGTTGCGAATGCTGGGATCGGCACCGTGCTGTAGCAGCGCAATGCACACATCTATCTTGCCCTTGCTGGCGGCCTCGTGCAGTGGCGTATAGTTCCAGTTGTCACGCGTGTTTGGATTAGCGCCGGCCTCCAGCAGTAGACGTACCACGTCCGCATGCCCAAACGAGCAGGCATTGTGCAGTGGATGCAGACCACCGTCATCGCGCGCTTGTATAGAGGCGCCATTGGCAAGCAAAAACTCGAACACGTCTCGTCGTCCGTAACCTGCAATGATGGAAGAGGAGCACAAATGAGGAGTTTTAGCAACGGATATACCTAACGACCTTATAAAGTTTAAACGATTCGAGGCAAAAGATGCGAACGAACGGAGCGCATACCATTCGGTCCAATTAGCAACAGGGAAATCAGGTTTTCAAATCCAACGCTCATAGCCTAATCTAACTCCTAGGTCAGGTCTCTTCTGGTCATCTGGTCACTAACAATGGAGCAACTTCTTGATTTGATGTTCTTCTCTGTTACATTTTTGGTTGTTCGTTTGAAGTCAATTCAACGTTCAGATTTAACCTATTGTTATTAAAATTTACAATCCTAACCAGAGATCTTGCTAACCTCTCGCCCAGGGACATTTAAATGAGCTATAAATACTCTTAATTCTAAAAACCCAACCATAACTGCATCGTCCTCTTTCTTGACCCATTTTTCGTTGGTTTGCGTCTAAACAAAAGCCTAACCATTGGGTGGTGGTTTTGCGACGAAACCGGAAGCCCGAACCACTCGCCATTATGCGGCACACGACGGTTTTGGGGGGCACACGTTCGATTTCACGGTCCGTTTAGTACACGTTCAGCTTCAACTCCGAGAGCTGCTGGTGCAGCTGCCTGCAGCCGATGATTTATTACGGTAAATTTCACCTGCTCGTCGTTGCCACTGCCCTGCCGAGGAGTTACAGAATTATTACACAGAATGAAGCATAATATCGCACAAAACCTTTGGGTGCGCGGAGCAGGGCATGCGACCAAAAAAACTCATACAAAATGAACAAAACCTCACTGCGGATTGCAAAAGTTAAACCGTCCCAAAGGGAGGGGGAGGGCATACAAAGGTGGCAATCAGACACGGCCACTCGTAGACGTAGCGCCACAAGCACGGTAAGGCTTTCGTAAGGTACGGTGTGAGCACCCCCCAAACACGTCCGCTTCGAGGCGAGCGAGGGCTTTGTTGGAGGATGTGCGGTTTTTTTTGGACAATAAAAAAAACTGACACTTTTCATAGCATTTTATAACGTCTGAAGGCTTTGCGCTTTGTTCGTAATGGATTTTGGGTCGCTGTGCGAAATTGTAATGCCAGCATAGGCTCGATTTCCTCCTACTACGGCTGAAGCACCCCCCCCTCAGACGTCTTCGACCGCGTGTGTGGATGAGGTGCGGCCATCTTTAACTCCCCCCCACTACCCAAATGCGATGTAATCTTCATGGCAAAAAGCCTACATTCACGTCGGTGGTAATATGCTGTAAAATTATGTGTTATCTAAACGTTCCATATGCCTTCCATAACTTAAAACGCTACAGCCGAAACTACAGAAATAACCTCAAAATTGAAAGCTCCACGGGTAGGGGTCCGAGGGTAAGCAGCATTAGCCTCCCCAGAGAGACCCGTATCATTAGGAGGCCTATAAATAGCTGGCGCTTTCTTCTTGCAACGTTTAGCCAACTCTGTGAAATATCTTCATGAAGGTCACACACACACAGGGCTAGGGAGATGTCCAACCTGTGTCTGGTATGGCTACAATACTGCTTACCAGCATCATACCGAATGTGTGTTGCAGTACGGAGTCGGTTGAATGTCACACAGTCCGGTGGCTTCCTCCAGCAGAGCAAGGTCGTGCAAGGCTAAAGCTCATTTGGCAAAGATCCAATGAAATAGGAAACGAAGATATGATTGTGTGCACATTTATTCGAGCGTACATATGACTAGAGCAATCATGCAGGTCTGCTTCCAAAGCACGCAAAGAAAGGAAAGGGACACGATATGCTTTGTAAACATTGCTTAGTGCAAATAGCCACAAAAACGAATGCATCCCCATGGCAACGGAAACGCTTTGTAAATGAATGTCATCCAAGCATACAAGCATAATGAGGCAGGACTTCATTCAAAAAGTTAATAGATTGTTGATTTCTTCTAACATTAAGAAAGTCCTTTGGAGTACAAGAACACTGAAGTTACCACCAATTGCGTACGTAGATTCATTGCATTGGAAGTGATTCATCCCGCTAATGCCACCACCGCCAGTTCGTTGCGGTTTGCTCCAGTGTTGATACAGTTGCATGCAATTGTAACGGTGTGGGGAGCGAAAGAAACCCGCCCCATCGTCGGTTGCAAATCTGGTTGGACGTTTCTTCTTTTCCTCGTCAACGTTCGTGCACTGTTAACACAAACCACGGCACTCGCACGTTCGCCGGTGCCTACCGTGCGAGAAACCAGGTCACGGCACACCATGGCCGAAGTCGCTTGACGTCTTTTGCGTAAAAAAGCACACCTTCGGCTGGCTGCGCTGCTGTAACAATTTGTTTTGGGAGGGTGATTTTGTAAAAGGCTTTGTCGGACGGCTCTTCACTGTAGCTGGCCGTTGTCTGCGTTACCAACGCAACGATCACTATGGTTGGACACCCGCCGGCATGTGATTTCCTACTCGACTAACTCCCTTCGCCATTAACCTTACTTGGTTGGGCTTTACAGATCATCTGATGATAGTATGCATGAGTTTCGGTTTTGTTTTTACTCAAGCCGTAAACAAATTTTCCTTTTGCTATCATAAATTACTATCAGAAGAATCTTTTGTGGAGTGCAATTATATTTTTTTTAATAAATAACAACGACACAACAACAACAACAAACAAATAACTCTATCGCGTTTATACTCTAAAGTTTCACTCTCAAACGGGTGCTGCAAGTTTGTGTACCATTTCATGTGGTAGCTTTACTATGACAGGGGATTTACGACCGATGCTTTTACAATAACATCTGAAAACCCCTGTAAAATATAGCCACAACAATAACATACGAGCTTTATTCCTATAGCCTGATACAATTTTTATCGATGGAATCTGACCGCACCAGTACTAAAGTCGGTAAGGCACGATTCAGTAGCGTACCTGATCTTAGTTCAAATCTCATGTGAGGAGGATGCCTTTCCTCCATGAACCTCTAATGACTTGAACCAATGCACAATTCTTCTTATTCACATATTTACAACAATTTCAGTCTCAAGGAAAAGAGTATAAAGTTCATTTTCAAAGCTCATCCCGGTAATGGTGTGAATATTGGTTATTTGGATTCTCTAAACTCTCTTGCAGGAAAAAGATTTCAGGAATAGGACGTAATATTAATCACCTAACAAATGCTTTTAAGGACTTTGTTCAAGTTCATATGGATCAGCAACTACTTCAATTTTCACATAAGAACTTTGTCCAGAAAATGGCATCGTAGCGGCTCGATGGCCGAGGATATTGTGGCGACAGTCTTCAAACAGACAGGACCGAGGTTCGAATTGCATTCAGGCCGTTCCCTCGAACGCAGGATTTACTATCCTGTTGCGGGTTCATTCAAGTCACGGAAGCCAGAAATGGCAGGCCACAAGACCTCTCGAGGTTGTAGAGCTACTGAAGAAGAAGAAGAAAAAATGGCCTCAATCTTTTGAGGTCTTTCCAAACCCCTGAGTCTCCAGCAAGCTTTAAGACTTAAGACTATTACTGCGGATGACTGAAGACATCCGTCATTCGATCGAGCAAATGTCGAGCGGTCGAGTTTTCATGAAATCCGGTTACATCATGTCACACAAGGATTTGCCTTAGTTCTGCTCGAAACTTTTGATCTGTCTCTTGATGGTCCAATTAATCTTAATTTTGTTTACAATAATAAAATCTGGGAAACATGACATAACTCAGGTTCTTCTACTTCTTTTTTTCAGTTGGTAGATTATGTCTAATTATGTTATGACGAACTCTACGAGCTGTACGATGATCTTACTATCGTGCAGAGAATTAGACTCGCCAGGCTCCGGTGGGTTGGTCACATCATGAGAATGACACCGGACGACCCAGCCCGTAAAGCCCAAACTGAGAAGGAGTGATGGCGACGATGCGTCTGCCAGAACGGCCGGGATAGCGGATAGGCCGACGATGGCGCTGGACCGCAAGCGGTATCGTGGATTGTTGCAGCAGGCCAAGACCGCGAAGCGGTTGTAGCACCCGATAAGTAAGTGAGTATATTATGTTCTCCTATTGCAGTTGTCACTGTTGTAATCAGAGACATAACCATCTCGGCTGAGCGAGCGGACGTGATAAGTCCATTTCTCATATTTGTTACCGCTGTTTATTTGTTCATGTTGCCCGGTTGGTTTTCCTTTCCATGGAAATACGTAAGTTTTTCTCATTTAGGCCTATTTATTTACTTTTTATTTGTTTAGATTATTGTATACGTTTAGTTTGCTTTATTTAGCATTTCTGTGTAGCCCAATACACACTCAACACAGATTGTCTTGGGAGCTTTTTCGGTAGTAGATGATCTTCATTTCTCCAGAATGAAGCTCTGAACATTGAAAGGATACACTATCCTGTCCTCGTATTGCTAAGGCACAAGCGTATTCGATATTAGATAAATAGTATGAAAGATGGTGCTAATGCTTCTTTATATGATCCGAGCTAGAAATGGTGACGAATTGCTTTGACAGCAAAAAAGCTTCCAAACGTCAAAACACATATAGAAAAACTAGTGGAAGGTATGAGCGACCCCGTTATCAGTTGAACCTGTAATATGTGTTTGTATCGAAAACAAATACCACAGTACCGCGCAAATGAACGGCGAGGGTTTTGATATTCTTTCTACAACACACACCCGGAAGTCGCGGATTGAATCACATCATGGGCAAGTAGTAATCTCCCGAATCAGAAATTCTCCACTATCAACTGTAGTTGTAGGAGCTATACTATCAACTCCACTATTGTTCACCTTTGGTGTTTTCAATGCAGGAAAGCATATTTATTTTGGTAGCTCTGATAAATTGGAACAAACACAATCAGTATAAACATCGCACATGCAAATGTTTGTTGCTTATCGAGAAATGAACGCCGGTGTGTTTCGTTCAACGGTTTCCTACGCTTTGCATCTTCATGGAGATGTGATTTGATAGTGAAAGGCGTCGGGAAAAATACAGACAAGATACGGACAGTGAAAACAACAAACAAACAGCTAGTATCCATGGTAATAGCATCATACGAACCACCACTGGAGCATCTCATTACCGTGTAGGAGGAGTAATCGTGGCAGGTTTTATTGATGTTTTTCTCCTTCCGCACGTAGCTTTGTACAACATTGTGTGGCGGAAGTTTGAAGCAACGCAAGCAAACACACCCATACCAACAGCCGAGCGAGATTAACAAACACATGAAAAAAGCTCTCGGGTAAGCTCTTGAGCTAACCCCATCCACACTCTCCCAATCTCCCAATGTAGGTATATCAACAACAGCTGTTGATGCAAGCTCCACTACTCCTCTTTATTCCACCCCTCCCTTAACCTAATCACAGACGCAATACGACGGGGTGGCGCTTGATTCCCCACGGGGCTTGGGAAAATTGATTAACCTTACTGACCCTCCTCTCACGCACACCTGGACTTTGTAAAAGGAAGCTCTTAGCGTAGAAAGATGCTTTCGAACGGGGGAAAATGATCCCTGGAAGTATATAGACAACTGAACCGAATACCCCCAACAGTTGAACAGTCTCCATTCTATTTTATTCGAACCTTAGGAAAGGAATATCGGCGGGTCGGAAGGTTGATGTGAAGAAATAAAGCAAATTTCCTCCACCATCAGTACTGCTGCTGTACTGGCGGTAAGGCGGTACGGAGTCATGATGGCAAGCAAATGTTCTTTTCGAGCGCACTTTCACGTGTTTCAAGGGAAGATGATCTTTTGGAGTTGATCGTTTTGGGCGATTTCCCGTAATAGAGATCAGATCGGAAACAACACTACAGCCTGAGGGAAGTTCAAAAGTTGTCTAGCGGAAAACTTACCAAACCAAAGAGCAGTTATTCCGATTCTTTTTCGGACCATATGGACTGCACTAGTCGAAATGGAAATACGCTAAACAATACAGTTCCGCAGATGGGATGTTTCCTCTGTTCCGTTGCAGTTACCCCGCCAGGAACAGTAAAATGGAGCATATCGAAGAAGCGAAAAGAGCATTTTCTCAATTCGTGGTTGCATCTTTCCTCCTTTTTCTATTTTTCTTCGATCGGAAAGGAAAGCATCCAGCAATGGCAAACATTTTCCTTCACGCGTTCGATCAATTGCGCCTTTGTGTCCACTGTTTTGGCAGATGTAAATTAGATTTCGCCAAATGTACGACACCAAGAAAACAGCAAATCGAACCTTCTTTTCGAGATAAATGTGTGCTTCTTTTAAACAAAAAACGTGCCCAAATGGTGGGTGTTAATTGGCAATTCAAACGAAAACGAGCAGGAAAGCGTGTCTCGCTCGAATGGGACTAACAACAGCAAGCTGTACTGATGGTGGGTCGCTTTCATTCGCAACTCACTTTCGAAGGTGAAATTTGTTTCAACCAACTGATTGTGAGTTGTTTTTTTTGTTTCGGCAAAAGCCAACATGACGACGTGACATGATTTTGATTTGTCATCAAACCTGTAAGATTGATCGAGAAACGAAACAACGTGGAGCACACTTTGTGCTATCGTTGCGAACGGGTTGGTCAGTTTGTGTGTGCTCTTATCGGTATCGATACGTTCTGGCCAAGATCGTACGGTTGCTTATCGCA
>KI423245.1:6745-31827 GCA_000473375.1 Anopheles culicifacies
CTGCTGTGGGATGAAAAGGAAACAGACATCTATCAGTGTGGAGGTCTTTTGATCGATTACCAGTATGTTCTTACATCAGCAGATTGCGTGACGTCCAGTAAGGGTCCTCCAAGGTTCGTAGCATCGCAACAACAAAGGAATCATGTACCCGTTGAGGATGTGTTTGTCCATCCACGATTTTTGAAAGGAAAGCCATATTTTGATATCGCCATTATAAAAATACTGAAATACGCAAGTCCTACTGAAAGCCATCCAGTGTGTCCGTGGATAGAAAAGCTACATGGTGATTGGACCGGGAACCTGCTTCAGTTTGGAGCAACTAATCCGCTGTTCGTAGCTTACCAGACTTCCGGAACTACATTTCGAAATTATGTGCATCCAACATTTTTCGGTAACTCATGTACTGCTGGTGAACCGGTCAAGGAAAATGATTTAATCTGTATCAACCGTAAGGTAGCGCTGATACCAGGATTATGTAAGGTAATTATTTATGCTTTGGGTTGTATTACCATTTAACAAACCTGTATTAAACCCTATAGTTTGCTTCAAACTTCCAGGTTGATTATGGAGGACCCGTTATGACTGAAGTGAATGAGAATCACTTTAAAGTTCATGGAATATTGTCGCGAGCCACAAAAGGATGTGACGGTAACGTTATCTTCACAAATATCACGCCTCACAAGCAATGGTTAGAGTCAATCATATTTAAAAAACTACACGAGCGGCTTATTTTTGGAAATTAAAAGGTATACGAATAGGATGATCTGGACAGGTCGGCTCAGTGATTTAGTTGGAGGAGCCGTTTAGCCGTAACGTGGACCCGGCTACGTAATAAAATTAAGTGTAGAGAGCCAGTAAAGGTAGATTAGATCAATCACAGTGAATATTATGAATGAATAAAGCTACAACCGTATATTAATGTGTGTTAACATTAGTCTTATTCTTACATTCCAATTTACCCTACTTAACTGCTACTTTGCCAGCTATAGTCCTAATAATTCTCTAACTAGAAAATGTTTTACAAGTCATTTTCATTTTCGAGAAGTTCGTTAACCTAAATCAAAAGGGTCTGGCAGTATGTCGTCTTTGTTTTTTTCTCTCCACATTATGAAGTTCGTAAATCCAAAAACAAAATAATTCAGACAACCAGCATCTAAAACCTGTTTCGTGAGACAAGCCATCACGCACTGATGCCGATGACCACAAAACCCATACGGATTCAGTTGTCGTTTATTCGACGTGGGAGCGACACGTCACATGGAACTTTGGAACGTAAAGGGGTATTACAAATATTATAGCAATGAAGTATATAGTGAAATTTATAGTGCTGGCTCCAGCGATACTACTTGTTGGCATTGCTTCGGTACAGATGGAATCGTTTTTAAGTACACCTCCGAAGGACTACAATGATCGAACATCTTTAAGAGGTAAGAGCACTCGAGCAGCATTTAGTGTTCGGTTAATAAGTGTTAGATGTTTTTTGCAGATTGTCCGAAGCGCTTTTACTCGGATGTTCATTTATACAGCGGAGGTGCTGGTGCATTCGGTGGAACTAGAGCTCTACGTGGCGAGTTTCAACACATGGTAAATCCCCGATCACGTTGCTCCATGGTTCTCTTGTGGCATTGACATCTCTTGCTGACCTTGCAGGTGGCGATCGGTTGGACGCGTAGCGGTGGTAAAATTGATTATCTCTGCGGTGGTAGCTTGATCAGTAACCAGTTCGTATTGACAGCAGCCCATTGCAATGCTGACGGAAACAAGTAAGTCTGTTCTTTGCGAACTCTAGGAAGAAAACCAACTCTTCTCACTTGCACATTACATTAACACACTTGCAGCATTCGTCCGGACACAGTGCGGCTAGGTGATACGGATCTGGGAAGCACTGAAGATGACGAGTTTGCCCAACAAATCGCAATTGCTCGCATAATCGTACATCCCAACTATCGAGGCTCCCGCAAATACTATGATGTGGCACTGATCGAGCTTGGGAAAATGGCACAGTTTACGGATGCTGTATGTTCCGCGTGTTTATGGCAAGAAAAGAATCTACCCGACAGTGCCATGGATGCGGTCGGGTTCGGTGCAACCGGTTTCGGTGAAGCGCTTAGTCCGACACTGCAACGCGTAGTGCTGAACTACGTCGAGCAAGAAGATTGTATGAAGAGGATCTCGATAAGCAAGCGGGAAATGCCGCAGGGTTTTCGGACGGATCAGTTTTGTGCGGCCGGCGACAGCATGGACACTTGTGAAGGTGATTCCGGTGGTCCGATTGGGGTAAAGCTGCTAGACGTGGGGGGTGCTGAGATCCCACTCGTCACCGGGGTTGTCTCATTTGGATCGCCTTGTGCTGTCGGATCTACAGGAGTGTACACCAAAGTAAGCGAGTACATCGATTGGATCGAGCGAACGACAAACGAATCTTATAGCTACGCAGGTAGACAATCAATTATCACCCAGCTTTATATAGCTTTTAATGTAAACTTATTATTACTTACAGCATGCAGTCGGGGAACATTTTGCGTCGGACGACCCAGGCATACTGTCAACGTGAACTTTGAACAGATCTACACTCAGAATCGATTTGGCTTACTCTGGAATGAAGAGGACAGTTCCTTGTGGGAGTGTGCAGCTACGCTGATCGACTACCAGTACCTTATCACAACGGCTTCTTGCGTTACAACGCGCAAAGGTCATCCAAAGTATGTAGCTTCGATGTCGAACGAACGTGCACTCATCACGGATGTGTACGTTTCGCCACAGTACAAAGCTGGTCGGCCGGAAAACGATATCGCTTTGCTAAAAATAGAGCAGTACGTCAACTATACCGTGTATCGCCCGGCGTGTCTTTGGGATCGACGAATCGACGGTGAATGGGAATTCCATCCAAAGTTTAGGGCGTACGGTCCTAATAGTCCACACGGTAGTGATTTCATTAATGATACTATCATTGTCACCGCTCGTAATGGTACGGGATGTGAAGAGCAGAGCATGCGTGGTACAGACTTACGCTGTTTCCATAATTACTTAGCAATAATGCCGGGAGTTTGTTGGGTGAGTACGACTGTATAGCACACACTTAGCATAAGTTCTGTTGATATGTTTAAAATGTTGTACCTTTCAGATGGATTACGGAGGACCAGTTATCGATAAAGCGTATCGGGGAGACCCAGTATCTATGTATGGCATTGTTTCACCGTTGAGTAAAAATTGTGGATCAAATTTGTACCTGATAGACATTACACCTCACATCGCCTGGATAGAAGCAATTATCGTTGGCAGACGAGATCAGTATCTTGTGTTCTCAGACTAGACTAAAAGGATATGCAGACTACAGAAAAACAGGCTTTGTCCAATTGATTAGTTCCCTGCGATAAACGAACACCGATAGCTTTTTTATAGCAGTATTATTCACCACAAATCATCTTCTTACTTGCTTCGAACATTCCATTAGATATCAACTTCGATCAGTACGAGATAAATTGATTATATCATACATGTAAATGTATTTTCCCCCACACACACACATCTGCTTCATCACACTATGATGGGATAAAAGAGATAACGTATCTGCATCGATTTGAATTTTGAAAATATGTGATTTTTATTCCTCCCCATTTTATACGCAGGGACAGACTTCAAACATCAGTTTCCACTTTCGGGGATGTTACTTGGGCCCACCGGAATGCCCTTCTGAACACTTCACACATGCTTTTTTGTAAGCTAAAATGCCTGCATGCGTGCGGAGATATCGTCGAGACAGAGTGGACAAATTTATTGAGTGCCAAAACCAACATTATCTTCTTCAATTTCCTTTGGAGTTGCAATGAAGGAGTTTTGCTCAGTTGCAAAAGCAAGAAACATGTGAAGAAAACGCCTAGCAAAAGGCTCGTAAGCGTGTCTCCTGCAGAAAAAAACCTCTCCTGGTCCGTAGTAGTATACAAATCTTCAACGAACAAAATTCACTTAAAATGCACACAAATTCTTCTCCAATTCCTGTGGGACGTAACGAGGGCAGACGCTCGGGTTCGGCTGACTATGATGCTTCGACCGACCAGGACAGAGTTATGTTAGGAATAAAATTTAATACGGTTACAAATTCGGTTGTATACTCATTCGTATTCATAACCATTTTTGTGAGGGCATGAAACAAGCCGGTCCAACCGACTACAGAGAGAGTTACCCCACAAACGGATCTACCAGTTGAAATCTGAATAATGGAATATCGAAAAACAAATAAATCAAACATCAAAACCCATATAATTGATTTTTACTGTGGCTCGACTTCCGTGCTATGGAGTAGTTTTATTTTGTGGTAGGAAAATAAAAATCTTTATTTCTTTTAGCTATACTAACGTTACTCAAACGGTATGTCTTCCAAGGTTTCCACAACTTTTGTTTGCAGTAACTTTAAGCAGACAAAACTAAAACAAAAACTTTAAATTCCATTAACCCTCTGCGCAGGAGTGTTTTCTTCTGGATACTATTTTTTGTTGGTTTCTGTTGCCACCGTACTATCTAAACTCAGATGAGAAAAGTTCATATCTCCGGAGAGTAACATCCATCCTGGCGTTGCAGAATCGGGTTCCACCGCCCGTAGGCAAAAGGACGTAGACGAACACCGGGACAAGATAAATGAATAAATAAGGATTCATCAGTGGGGTGGTTTTTCAAGGCTCCTCCCATTTTTAACACCATCTGACGTAGAAGATGTTATTGCGCCGATGTTGAAGCTTACTTTGTTCGACGACAGGAACGCAGATACAAAACGGTCGGTGTCAGATTTACTTCAATTCTCCACGAATGTATAGCTCTTGTTGGGTGTCCATTCTAGCGAACTAATAATCAAAATACTAACAATTGACTTTCTAGCTTCTTGGTGTTTCTTGTTGGAATTTGTCTTATTCGTAACAAGCATAATTGGGCTATATTCTTTTACAAGATCCATACTGTTTTGGACGTGAAATTTCAAGTGAACATCAACCACTTCGAGTCGGCAATAGAACCCTACTAGCATTCACATTTCCATTCAGTCTGAAGTGCGTCACCGCTTCTGACTTCTGCATTTGCATAATTAATAGACATTTAATTACAATAATAACAAAATTTACGTTGAATTAAACCCCATTTTCACACCCTGCTAAATGGCCGTGCAAGATAGCGCCGATAAGGGAACCCCTGGCACCATCGTATCCTTTTTTATCATGGGGATTTCTATTCCCTTCATTCCTTCGGACAAAAACACACCTGGCCGCACATTTCACAGTCTAGTTAGTGGTCACAACGTGCTCAGCTGGTGGTAATTTATTATCGAGTTGAGTGACAGGATTCGGTGTTTGGTCATCGAAATTTATGCTTTCTCACTCTCGGCGGAGGTTCGTGTTCTTCTAATCATGCCCGATGGTCAAGTCTTTACCTGCTGAGTGAGATGTTCTGGTTTGTGTGCGTACGTACGTGATGCACGTTCGTATACTACCAGGACATTATTTACACCTATTGTATGCTCTAATTTATGCACATTGTCAGTGTACGGTGACAGTGTTTTATGGTGAACATGGGCCGCTGACACTGAACTTTGCTTTCGGGCACAACGATGCCGAACCCAATCGATGGTCAGCGCATCATGAAAGGTAGCCTCATTTGCATCGATATCGGTCCTGGGTAGCTACGCCTTGTGTGTAGTTTTAATGGCCCTCATTAGGACGTCCGGTACCGTAACACGGAAGGTGTGAAAAACTTAATTTAGTTGAAACAAAAATGCATGCTCGTTTGCGTGTTAGCACGTGCTAGTGAATGTAATCTTGGGGATGTAAAACTACCGTTGCTCCATTTTTTATCAAATAATTTTTCAATCAAACGTCAACAATTTCTATGAAAAACTATATCACAATGAAATGAGAAAAGGTTTTACTATGTTTAATAACTGTATTGCATATATATTTAAAAAAAATCGTTAATTTATTCTGTACACTTTATTGCCATTTGCCTGCAAGAATGGCCATCGACCAAGTATACGGACACTGAATGATGAGCTGATTTTATCTTTGTATGTAAATTTTATTAGCTTCATATTGTCACACTAGAGCATGCAATTCGAGCATTGCAAACAACGAGCATTGCTTAACATTTCCGAGGGTAAAAGTTAAATTTGACGTGTACAGCGATTCATAAGAGGGACGTAATTTCTATTAGGTGTGAAGGAAGTGATAGTAATTGACAACTGACGTTCCGTACGGGTCTAAGTGAATAGCTGTCGTTAAGATTTTTAAAGCAATAGAATTGACTTTTTGGCGCATTGAGCACTTTGACTCAACTCGATAAAGCCCATATCAGGGAATTTTGTGGAGAAGGAACAGGAGCTTGTGTCATCCTTTAAATTCTTCATCCGTATTGAATTGTTTCTGTCAGCGTTGAAAAATGGTTCAATTTTCTTCGTTTGTCCAGATCACGTTTGATAAGGTTGTGTTTACAATCATCGTCCAGTCTCGAGGGAACATTCCACGATCCACAATACCCATGTTCCAGGCTCTTGGATTAGAGCTGTGTTCCACCATAACTCACGTCCATCCGATTCGGCCTTACCCGATTCGTTTACTTTTAATCAACCTCACGGAGAAAACTGTCAGACTTTTGAGTTCCATTCCCAAAGTCCAAATGGACGTCAAATCATAATTCTTCCGCACTGCCCGAGGTATTATCACATATGTCCAAAGCGTACATACGCTCACATTCGCGTTGCGAGTTTCCGTAATTCAGGTTCCCGATTACTTTACAGTTCCCCTGCAAGGGTGTCTAAGGAAGGTTCGCTTTTTTCTTATGATAAGTGAGTCCCCTGGGTCTCCTTCGGACATCGTTCACTGTACACTCTAGGAAGCGGAAACGGACGTAATGTTTGGCATAATTTTCATTACCATTTTCCATCAAATGAACCGATGTGCTGCTTTCTGACGTAAGATGGGTTCAACCACATTCGGAAGCCGAATAAAATGCCAAGTGCTCACGTGCTTGGAGGCTCCAGACAGCATACATGCAGACGAAGATGAATCGATTAATCTCCGGCACAAGTCATGGTTCTTGGAGTCAACAAATATGAAAATATGAAATCCATAGAGGACTTCTCATTGAGAGGAAAATAAGCGTGGCATTTATTTGTCCAGTTCCTTTTCGGTGCGTTCAATTGGGTAGTGGTGGAAAACAAAATGTTGTTTAAAATACCTCTAAAAATCGTATAAAGAAAGTGTTTATAACAAAACAATTGCACATTTTTAGATATTTCCAATAAAAATCAGCGAAAATCGGGATAAAAGGCCCATTAGACTTATTAATAACAGCTCAGCTTCACTAAGCTGTACTACACAAAGACACTACAATTATGAAGAGTCACACAAAGTTGCTGCTACGCAAGTTTCTCGTGATATCCGGAAGTGCCCGACAAGAAACCTATCCGAAAGAAACATGTATATTCAATTAAATTTAGCCCAAGTCTTAGCCGGTGTGTCTGGAACCGACCACTCTAACTTAATTATAAGTTTTTCATACGAATTTATGATTCGGTAACATCAAGCGCCAGGTACATACAGTACCTACGTAAGGCAAGCACAATATAACCAACCAGCAAACGACACTGAACCATCTCAGATAAATGCCGATGCCACAGAGTTGGTGGTCCTGCTGATCCTACCGTTGGTTAACAGTTGTCTAACATTTTTGTCAAACACGGGAAAAAGTTTTCTTTACTCGCATTCCTCTCCCATCTGTAGGGGAAGGTATACGACGTACGTGGAAGACTGTAGATAAACTTGCCCTTGCTTGATAGCACCTGGAGTTGGAGTTGCTGGTTCTGTGTGTATATATATAATTTATTTCATAATTTATCATTACTCCACGAGCTCGCTTTTAGCAGATGGACAAGGAAGCGTGGTATGCGAAGAACCGTAACACCATACCGTACGAGATTAATGAAAATGCTTTCCCGTAGGCTTGCGGAATCTCTGCGACCAGCCGTTTACTCCGGTCAGGCACGGATTGTACGCGGGCAAAGTTATGATTATGATTATGTGGTTTCACATACCGGTGGAGCAGTAGAGCAGTGAAACGTACCGAGTATCCCAAGGACTTACTGGCAGGGATTAACCTACGTACGTAGCTGCCCGGTGTTACGGGTTTCACGTGAAAGATAAATAACAAAGAGCGAAGTTTTCCGCAAGGTTGTAGGACGGCGCATGGGAACTTCACGTCGCTTGCATACGCGATATAAATGAGGGCGAAGGTTAGGGAAGAAGCAAGGACGAGTTGTGAAGTTTTGGTCCTTCGGATCTAACCATGCATGCACACAAATCAGCATTCACTTAATTTGGGATTCATATCACTCGATTAATTATTTACAAGTTAAATCTGACGTTCAGGTTGCATTGATGATCAGAGGGTGTACCGTGCTGCTGTCGATGGAGCCGCACGGTATGTTACGTGGGCAGTTCCAACCTTTCTAACCGGTCGATAATGGATGGCGGTCAGGTCAGTGAACGATGTGCACATCCGTCGAACCGAGAAAAGGTTTCGATAATTTAAGATGCTAAACTAAAGTGAATGATTGATGGCAGATGATTCAATTGAAGGAGTTTCAAAAACGGACTTGGTATGCGTAATCTGATCTAAAATCTGGCATAATTTGCCAATGCTTAACTTAACCCTTGTTAACAGCGACGAAACAGCCACTTTCTTTTTGTGCGATATCCTTAGGAATACAGCAAAAAATGCGTATCGCCTTGGGGGAAGAAAAAAGTGTGACTTTTTAGGTTGATTACAATTTTGATGCCCAATTAACACTTTTTATGTTTTTTTCTCCATCCTTTCTCATGGATGGAAGATTAAAAAATTGTGCAGACAAGCAACGTCCCAATCAAGTTCATTCAACGCGTGCCATAAATTGTGATTTTGCTGGCAGCAATTTTTTCCTTCAACCCTTTTTCTAGCCACACTAGCCATCGGGAAACTATTCGGTAGAAGTGGGAGTATTTTCTCCAGGGAGCTTTGAAGAAAGGACAAAAGGAAAAATTAAGAAAACACCACCGGTGGGATTTTGGGTACGGGTGGAAAACTTTGCTCCCAGCATTCGGAGGTTAGGGCTAATCTTTTTTTTTTCCTCACGTTCCTACGCCGGCCCTGCCTGTCAGCTTCAATTAGCACCGGAAACGACTTTTTGACGAGTGGGTTCGTCTAATTAAATCGAGATTTCTTTGCCGGCTATTTAGAAGGGCGTCATCGTGAAAGCGATTTATTTCTCGGTTAACAAATTCTTGGACAAACTTTTGTAACTCTTTGCCTGACTGCTGGACATCCTGGTAGAACACAAATTGGTGTAGTAGTACACCGACGGTTTGATAAACCATTTGGATTTTTATGTCTTTTTAAAAGTTTTGCCACAGAGGTGTCGAGAGCTGTTCTGGGCAAGGAACAAGTTGAGATAAAAGTATATTGGAAGAAGGAAAAAAAAACGAAAGCTGAATGTGCGCCACAGCAGACAAGTTTTAAAGATGGGTAAAGTTTTACGTCGTTTAAGCGCGAAAATGTCGAAACAATGGACAAACGAACGTTAGATGAAAGTCATGAAGGGGTTGCTCGAGTGGTGAAACGAGGCGTCGTGTCGTTTGTTTCGCGGCTGATGTTCCTTGTGGGAAACGTTTTTGTAAAGCTGTGTATTCTGAAAGGTTTGTATGTTGTGGGATGGTTTACAGTTTTATCTTTTTAATAGTTTGGGTAAATCGGTTTCATTCAGAATTTTGAAGCGTCATTTTTATAGTCTTTAATATTAAAACATACAAAGCCTTACCTTTAAGCACAAGTTTCTTTATTTTGCTTCTAAAACATGCAAAAAAAAATGTTGCCTCTTCCACACGTAAGGTATCAATATTCCAATTTGGTATACTTTTTCGTCTCCGCACGAATCTACATAACATATCAACCAGGTTTGATTCGTACCTCGGCAAAAAGTTCCACCTGCCAAACTGCCGGATGGAACAACTCCTTCGCAATTCTCGTGCGGTGAAGATGATAATTTACTACATGCGCGATGCTCGACGCTTCCTGCTGAACTCACCACCACACCCACTATGACCGGCGGGGCCCACATTCGACGATGGGATCGTTGTGGGAATTTCAAATCTCAACAGGTTCCTTCACTTAGGAGGACATTTTCGCATACACTCAACCCGTTGTCTTTCGACCCGTGTCCGTAACGCGAGCACGCGTTTGTTGGCGAAAACCGTCGTTCCGGTCGCTGGATACGTTGGCTGATGCGAGATGCTGGCGTTGACGACTGAGGAAGGTAGTAAAGTGTCTTGGTGAGTTGCTACCCGGAAGGAGTTGCTGATTTTCTTAACCCAACCGAAAACCCGGCCCATGGATGGAAATCGGAAGGAGTGCGTTGTTTTCGCATCCTTTTGTCAGTTGGTACCTTAAAATCCCACCGGGAGTAATGCTGTTACGGAAATTCGCATACATTTTCGCACAGTGTCAGCATTTGAAAGGCTAGGGTTGGTCCTCATTTCAATGCGTCATCGATACGTGTGACGGGCAGGACTGTTTGGAGTTTGAGGAAATCTTGAGCATAGAATAGAATAAGATGGAATACAAATAGAAAGCTTTTTACTACCGATGATTGTGGCTTTATATGAGGTTAGTCCCCGTTCTCCGTTCCAGCACGTTCGGCACGTCCAATTCTAGTCCGTACACTGATGGTTTCTTTCACGATTATGGTTATTGCCACTTATTGATAGGAAAAGAAGGCAAACGTTTGCGATTTCCTTCCGAAATGAACGACCATTTTGTGGTTTAGTGTGTGATCTAAGCGGCTTATCAACAGCCACTATTGCACCAGACAAACTATCCAACAGAGACCCATTTGTTTCAACAATATTTCTGGAGATATATTGGGTAACGGAATTTCGGGGGCTTGATCCGTTCCTTAGCGAGCGAGTTCCTACATTATAATTTTGATGAATCTGATTTTTTTTTAAATCACTAACATTTACAACATTTATTTAATTCTGATTTCTGATTAAGCGCATTGTGATGTACTTTCAAAAACAAACTATCATTACCGCACACGTTGAGTCGATTGACAAACCCTAATGCGAACTACACTTCCTACAACAAGTGCCAGTTGTCCTTCCAGTATGAATGGGTTGCCTGATTGTCTTCAGCAACAACATCATCAACAGTTGTGGTACGGCTAGAATCGAATCCGAATGTTTCACGGACATTTGCTAACAATCCCCCTCCCTTCCTTCCAATTCCGAATGTGCCATTTAGAGTCAATTCTTCTTGGCAATAAAATTTTGCACGCTTCCATCTGTTAGGGTTTTTGGCGTGAACATTTGCGATTGTATGTTCTCGTTCGCGCCCTTACAACCGTGGTAAAGTGCATCCCGGTTAGGATGGTTTGGTACACGGGCCATAAGTGCATTTCAGGAGTCATCGAGACATTTTGCACAAACGCAACGACAAGAGAGTGAGAGATGGGGCATAATGATGTTCCTGTGTTCCCTATCTCATTTTATCTATCGGTACGGGTACTCCGGTCTATTTCCCACTGTGAATGGGTGCGAAATTTATATCAATAAATATTATTTATTCATTTGTTTGCTATTGCGTTTGCGAGCAAAAGCAATAATGTAACATCATTGTTCGAAGCGTTTTGCCATTGCCCTAACCGTCCTGCAATCGATTCCGAGCGACAAAACTGTTCGCATTTGAATATTAATTCAATTATATCACTTCACCCACTCGTTAGCGCTTTTACCCTACAACGACACCGCAAAACGGGAAACCGGGGGCACGGATCGGTTCAGAGGTCGATCTCTTTGGCGGTGTGGTGCGTACTCTTGATTGTGGAACTTGTGACTTGTGTCCCCGGACTCCATAAAGGTTGTTTTGTGCGTTGCATCGAGGCTTCTCCGGTTGTTGGGTTGCTTAATATTTTAACACACTGGCAAGGAGCGTAGCCTACAGTGCGCCAGTGCGTTTATGGGGGCGAATCTTCTCATCGCGAAACGGTGGAAGAGACTGGTAAATCGAAATCGGTGTATTTTTTCTGGTACGGGCCTAGGGCACGGTGGTAAGCAAATGCAATTATGTGTCGTTTATGGTGTGGTTTCGTACAGGGGTTTGGGTTTGTGCTATTGAGTGGGCAGAAAATTAGAGCCACTGGGTTGGGACCGGTGTTTAAATTTAGGACAGCATGTCAGTCGGTTTGAGCAGTTGTTGCATTACGATTTAAAGAATAATGCTTCATTATTATTTGCCTTTTTGCTTGTTCCTTTCATTTTTTTCCTCTTAAACTGCTTCATTAATATCGATTGATGCAAATATCAAGTAATTGGTTACTTGAAGAAATACGAGCGATAGAAATTCTGAAGCCAGATCACAACCAAACTCTTTAACCAAATAAATTTAGTGTTTTATATACGACATAGTCAAAATAAAACAAAATAAAAATTTTGTTTGATAAATGAAATATGTCCCAATGAAACTAATTCATAAAGAACTGTAGTAGTAGTGGTAGTCTTCAAGCATTTATATACTTTTCTGCAATTCAATTTGTGTAATTATTTTTCGTTTTAAAATTTTATATCCATCCGAACCTCGCAAAAAACAAACTGTATTTTTTGTCCATTCTTTTACTTTCACTAACGAAGAATTATTACAAACGAGTCTCCAACATAACCAAGCATCTAATTTATTTACACTCGATTGTGCTCCTCGCCAACAAATGACCGTCTCTGGCTAGATCGTGCAACATTTATACGTGCGAGTGTGAGCACTTTTGGCCTTTGGCAGTACTTTTCCTAAGCAACACTTGATTTCGCCGCCGGATGTAAGCCATTGTAATTCAATCCCCGCGACCCACGATAATCCTGTGGCGGTAGCAAATTTTTCAAAACTCCCTCCACACCATGTGTTATTATTATCTCGTACCGACGGGTAAAGAAGTGGATTTTTTTTTTCGTTCCCATGTCATTTCTCATAGCGTAGAGGGAGAAAAAGGGCATTTCGTTTGGTGTACTACCCTTACGGAATAACACCATATGAAAAAAAACACAGGAAACCGTATCATTTCTGATTCTTCCGGAACGCGCGGAAAAATATAATGAAGACGTAACCTCAAACCTCGCAAATGCACCCTCTTGCAGTCAGAGTTTTTCATCATCATCGGTTACAATTTCTCGCCATTTGTTCGGCACCGTGCTGTCCGGATACTGGCGAATTGGCCATCCGAATGATAACCGGATGGAATTAGTCAGTGTCGGACGTGGAGGGTGTTTGGCTTATGTTTTTTTTGTATTCCTCTCAGCAGACACCAAGCAGCAGTATGATCATATTTTATTGTTTTTTATGTGTGTCTGATTCTTTTTTTCCTCAAGTTCCAGTTACAGTTCGGACGTATCCTATTTTTATTATCCATGCTCCTCTACGTATGGTAAGCAATGTATGGGGATTTCATTTTTCCCAACTGTAATCTAATTTAAAAATTATAAATCTTACATTTATATGCTAACTGTTCCATAGTAGCGGAAATAAAACACCGAACCGGAACCTGTCCATCCAGGCCCGCGAGTTTGAAGAGTTTTCCTTCTGAATCCCCTCGTTTCAAACAAACGATCATTCGCGGATGTGCAATAAAGTATAATGTTCCTCAGAGAGTTCACAGTTCGTAGCGGCAAAAATCGAGGGACGAAGCCCAGTGTGGTTTAGCAACTGCCAGTCTTAAGTAAAGACTTTTCGCAGTTAAAAAGACACTACGAAGTGCTTCGGTGATTATTTTAAATTGTGTACGGAATGTACTGTCCCGGGCCGACGAAGTGCACCGGGCCTGTGGCAAGCGCGGTGGAGTGACAGTTTTTAATGCATAGCTAATGATTATACGATCCGAAGTTTGTCCCCTCGAGGCGTGATGCAAAGTGAGGAAAATAAAACTGCCATCAAGCCGTCCAGCAATCAGCGTGAGGTTCACTCGTTTCGGGAAAGGGATTACGCTACGGAGGTAACGATAAATAGTATAGCCGGCAGTTTGAACGCAAAATACCTTCACTGGTGTCTTACATAACTTGAGCTCTTTGGCTTTTAAGGAAAAGTTTGCTCCCGCAAGCACATCCAGCCCATTCGCGAGGGCGAGGTTTTTTACAAAGAAACTTCTTCACCATCACCGTCAATTCGTGTCCGCGGAACAAATTTTGCGGCCGGTAAGTGTAATGAAGGCGATGAAAAGAATTTCTCTCCGGTGGGTGATTGCAATTAAAATTTTAATTTAACGACACTTTTACTGATTAAAAGTTAATTAATGTGATGAGAAGGTGTCGCGTGTCAGTACCAGAGGTCAGCAGGTTCTTAAAGCAAACGATCAGGTATGGGATGGCTTGCATTTCTTTAAGATCTTAATAAAGTTATGGACAAAACCGTTATTTTGAATCTTTGGTCATACAGAAATGTCGTCAAGAAGTGACGCCGTTTGTACGCTGCTAACGCAAAACGTTAAGTAATTATAAGTGACACCGGTACTTTACTATTTCACAGCAAAGAAGTGCAGAGCGACCACTTACAACATTTAAAAGGGGTTGCATCAAACGGTGCACCAAATTGCATCTAAGCGCTGCATCCCTACTTTCGTACTTGCCCTGAGCTCCCCTTTTGAAATTCCAGGCAGCTGTACCGATTGACCATTAATGCACCTGACAGACGTTTTGACAGTTGACGTGCTAATTGACAGGAACAAATGTTGTGATAATTGACCGAATCGAAATGGTCCATAGCAAAAAGGGGAGATTTCGGAGTCGATAATTAGCCGTGCTGGCACTGATTCATCCTGCTCCCCTGTATGCTTCTCATCTTTCACGTGTAATGTCCTTCTACGCGCCACGTGAGGCGCTTTTGTAATTATCTTTCACACGTCGTACGAGAAATGCAATCTTGCCGGGAACTGTTCGCTTACGACATATCCTTGCATGTCACAGGAAGCTTACCGAAATAGAGGCAACGAGATTTTGCAAAGATGATACCAGTAGCTAGAAAGGGAGGAGTGTGTGAACATCGTATCGTATAAAATTTATTGTTTTATTGCACCACCAATAAAGCAGTCAGCAACCATCGGGTATACAAACGGTTTACGTTGGTCGATCCTGCACTGTTTGTACAGGAAGAACCATCATCGGTTTTGGCAAACAAGGAAAGATTTTCACGTGTGTGTGGGCACCCGGAAGGCAACCATCGTTAAACAGAGCCACCGATACGTTACGTACAGAATAAACATAATGTTAAATAGCGCGCTTACTAACTTCATTGCTGTGGTCGTTTACCAGTTAGGCTTGAGTAAGAAGACATGGCACCAGGCTAGAACAATGAACGCTCTCAAGCCCCCGGGGGTCCCATAACTACTCACTACAAATCTTATTCATTTCGTTACAGGGGTCAGGAAGAATTCACCAGGATATATTAGTCCCTTCCCGTGCATGCCAAATCGTCCGAGGTCGATTTAGATTACTGAAGCAATAGGAAGATGTCGTGTCTAAGCTCCAGAAGCTCAGTAAAAAGTAATTAACACGTCACACATCGGTTTCGCTTGATGAATAAATGTTCCCATCAGGCAGGAGTAAACCGGCTGAATCTCATTAGTTCCATGCCGATGCCTTTAACGGTGGCACAAATTAAGCAGCTCCTTTAAACACTAATCAACATTTTAAGGCATTGGATGGTGTGTTGAGTAAAAGATGGAAAATATTTTTTATATTGAATCTTACCTGCGGTCCAGAGTGACACACACGCGCCACCTTTGCCCGGACGGCCTGTGTTAACAGATTTTAACCACAGAAAAAGCACACGATAGGTAACACACTAACGCGAAGAACTTAGAAATTCATGAAAACACGGAAAAACTTCATGAATAATCAAGTAAATTTTAAATTGTCTTGCCACCGGTAAAAACGTATCCCGCGGGACTGCCCGACCACTCGCACACACTGGTGGTAAAGAAGCAAAAACTGGCACAGAACAAAAAAGGAAAAAAAATAGTAAAAAAAACAACTGTTTTTTGGAACTGTGGCACGTCACTTCATTGCTCGTGTTCTCCGCGAGATGTATACAACACAGACTCGTGTCAAGTTAGGTTGCTATAGCAACTGCACGGTCTACCACGAGAAGTAGTTGTTCTGGTGATGTGATACTTTCTCATTTGGGGAAAAAAAACTGAAATGCAACCCTCACCTGAAACAAAGCGACGAAAAAACAACGCTAAATGAAACGAGAAATGTGAAAACCACCCAACCGAGTTTAATAAATGAAGGGAAAAAATTGAAAGCTATCCGCGTGTACAAAAGGAAACTGTAGAACATACCGAGTAAGCAAAGAAAAATCGGGAGACGAAGAAACAAAAAAAACTCCGTAATAATACCGACCAACCGATTGCAAACAAATTGTCGGCTCCTTCGGTCAAATATTTGCTTTTCGCTGATTGAATTGTTTTTGTTTTTGCCTTTTTTTCCCTGGGATGGAGGTTAGTATTTGATACACAAGCGGTTGGTGAGGTTTAGTAGTTGCACTGCTCGGAGAAATGTTGAACGCTTTCTAAATTCTAATCTAAGGTCTGTGGTCATCGGACGCAGGACCATGTCAAGCGTTCCCGTCCATCAAAGCTGTGACAGGAAGCGTATTCGAGCACTGCAGCATACAAAGAGCGGGCGGTCGTGGGAGTCAATTTTAACAAATTACGTTGCAGATTGACGTCGTAGCGTTTGGTTTCGCAACCAGACACAAGGAGCAACCCGGTACTCGAACGGAATTAGACTGGGAATTTGGGTGTGATGTCATGGAAAAAAAAGGAAAAACCCCCCAATGTAGATTTCCAAACGTCCACGATGCTCATCCCGTGCAAAGTCGCGTGCCAAAGTGTGCGTCGTGAGCGCGCGAAACTTAATTCAATCACAACCGCGAATTGAATTATTTCCTAGCGAGCAGACGAATGGATTCCGACGGCGGACAGGTGGATTGCAAAATGTGTCATTTTGCCGATTCGCGATTTTACTCCGCAGCTTTGGACGGTTTTGTGGATTCGCTTCAGAGATGCTAAATTTCATACTGCTGCTTTACTAACTCATCTCGTACATGTGGCGTTCGTGGTTCTTAATGAGTCGGTAAATGCTCGGGGTTGGGCGTTGGAACCAAAGCTGGAAAATCAGTACCAAGAGGAATCTGCGAGTTGAGTAATGTAATAAGTGAATTATCGAATCAATCGAGCAATGAACCTTTTGGAAGCGTTCCTGGCTGCTGCTGACTATCGCTATAATCAAATTGTTGCATTACACAGTACCGTTGCATAAATCTGATCGGTTGGTTCAGGAATTGGAACGAGAGCCTCGCCCGCTGTTGTGGAAGAGTTTGCTTTGGACGAGCGTACTTCAAGTAGTGTTAAGCGAAGGTTAAGTAAATTTGGGTTGCAAATTAAAATAATTTGTGGCTTAGGGAGTGTTTGGAATAGATAATGGCGTAGGATTAATTCAGTTTAGCTAATGTTGGTATGGCAAAAAGGTATACAATGGCAATGGCGCTCCAACGACTGGGAGTTCATAGAAATTCGAGAAAGAATTCAAAATTTTGGCTCTTTTTTAATGAAGATGATTACCAATACATACAAATCGATTTGAGCCTACGATGCGATTTGCAATTCATCATATTAAAATGTTAGCCAAAGTATTTTACTGAAATTCTTCGTTTCAAAACAATCTGAGGACATTATCCAACTTTTCGGATGCAATGAATGTATTATGTATATTTATCGTATGATTTAAATTCCATGCACGTTGCTTATTACTATTTGATGCCACTTTTAAACACACTTTCTCTCCAAATGGGAGTTTGTTTAGTTTGGAAGCGATATCATGCAGCGATCCCATACCGGACAGATGTAGTTTGCGTTGGTTTTGGAAACAATTTTCCTCTTGACCAAACACACCACCAACGAAATTGCGTTTGGTTGGACTTGTGATCTCCTGAGAAGTCTCGTCACCCTGTTCAGCCGACTGCCAAGGTCCATGTAACGCTATAATTGAGTTCCGTCTTTCTCATCTGTGTGGTGGTTTTTGGCCAGCAGCTTCGGTGCTTCACAATCATGTACATTAGCCTAACCCGAAAGGGCTACCGTCCGCTTGTGCTCTGTCGGCAAATAAATACATCCTTCAAACGGAATCTTTAACTTAACTCTTCTCTTCTGGGCAACCCTACTCGCTGACCCGAAGCGTACCGCAGGGAATTGAGCTACGAGGGCGAAAAGGATCGCAGCTTGTCAGCATCGGTTGCCAATCGCTATGACTTACATTAGCCAATGTGCACAGCAATGTCCCAGGATCGCGTTTTGCTCGTCCAGGAAACTAATTTCAGCCAGGCTAAGGCACGCATGTGCTCGAACCGATGCTCTGATGCTCATCTTCCTTGTGGGATAAGGAAAAACAAAACTTGTGTCCACGTCGTCCAATGCCGTTAAGCAGATCGGTCCCCCAAAACGAACACCACGACGCGTAGCATCCAAAACGGATACATAATCCTGCATTCCACATAAACCTACTGGCGAATCAGTAAATTGAGATTTATGGACTGTGGCACACGACTGCGACGGTCGGCGACAGTAAGACAATTTTTGGTTTCGACTAGTCGGGCGAAAAATTACCCAATTTCCAAAAACCCACCCAACGAACGGCACGGGAATGCTCCGGATACAGCCGGGAGTGCGAGAAAAGGTTATAAAATTATTTATTATCCTTATTACTTTTATGTGCCCACGAAAATGAGACGACCGTACGACGAGCATCGCCACAGCACTGGTTTAAAGGGCAGTTTTTCCCCTTTGAAGAACGCAAGGACGCATGGATGATCCGTGCGAAAAACCGGACCACGGGTAAAAAGGTCATACCGGTGCGAGGGATGGCGGGGGTTTTATTTTAAAATAAATTTAATGTTAAAGGGTTTACCCGACATACGGACCAGCAGGTTCCATTCGGCTACACTCCATATGGTGTGTTATGATTGTCCCTTTCCCAAAACAAGGGGGCAGCTAACGAGGTGGGAGTGTCGGTGTCCGATTTTGGGTGGAAGTGTCGTGTAGTTCACCATCGTTTTCGAATTTACACGGAGCTTTTCAGTTTAGTGGAAGGGATATTTTTCTGCTAGTAATAGCTAATGCCGGGGTATCGTGCCTGGGGTAGATTAGGGCTAGCAAGCGGGAAGGCGAAAAGGGGTTTATTGATATGGGGACGCGCCATCCATTAGGCTGATAACGAGTTTTGATGGTCGAATAAAAACTGTCCCATTGCGTCGCATGTAGGTGAAATGCGGTTTTTTGGAAGAGGTCGGATTTTATGTGCTCATATGGTATTCATTCTCTAGGTTAAAGTGCACGTAATGACGTGAAAGTGGTTCTGGTTTAGGGAGCTGTTATGGGGGAAAAGATGGTTATCTAGCGCACAAGGCTAAAGCATTGGATTTGTTATTGTATTTGAAGGGAAAAGAGTGTGACGAGTTATGTTTTAGCACGAGTGTGTTTTTATTTTTTAAACTTGTTTGCTTACATTATAAAGAAAAATCGAGAATTAAAACGAGAAATCGATTGCTCTCGATGGAATGTAAAAATTAATTTCTTGATGTTCAACCGATTGTAGAAAGGACTCTCCTTTCCGACATTGCTTACGTTTATCTCACGACTGCAGGTTTAAGGAAACAAAAGAAGAACACTTCTACTAGTGAAACAATCGAAATGCCTAAAAATAGTGCTAACAGTCCACCGAGATCACCCACAAAGTCGAGCACACTGTACCGAACACTACGAACTAGAGGAAAGAAATGATCCTCACCAAATTCCACAACCAGCTGTGAGCTCACAACTTCCGTACTGTTCAACTCCATCGACCACGGTTCTACAGCAATCGTATAAGAACTAGACTCCGCTCTGTATCGAAAATCGACACAAGCGGGCAAACAGTTACACAATCTCTGGAAGAACTGCGATCTTGGGATATTTTCTTCACGCAACTGTCCGGCTACGAGCTTATCTAGCACATCATACGGCCGATAGTTGGTAGAGCTATTGCAGAGATTCATAGCATGGCTTCGGGGCATATGATCCAGCACGCATCCTCTTTTGGTCAGGAAGTATTCCGTGTGGCACTCCATCTCGCAGTTACTTTGCGTGTAGATAGAGAATAATTTGAGAGGATTTTGCACCTGCGATATACAGCCAGTTGTTGGGGACGTGAAATATCTTAGGTATCGCTGCGATCGTACAAGCTTGGGAAAGACACGCAGCTGTACTACGGCACTAAGTGGGATCGCTGTAGGGTTAACTGGTTTGTAGGGGAAATCGATCGGTGAATGAACGATCGCTTCCAGTGATGGAGTCGTACAGTCGGAAAATGTTTCATTTGCTTCGTTGGAGATGGTGATCTTCAATCGATAGCGACCGGACATGTCCTGGGCAGCCCGGGGATACTGTTTCACCAGCACACTTGTGATGATCTGCAATCCACGTAAAAAGTCCCAGTTTTCGGTTGGCCTTGATGCGTTTGAGAGGTCCTTCACGTTGATCACACTGCAATGCAAGAGTAATATGTTTATTGTGTACTATAGACAGAATTTATAAGTCAGCGAGCTGTACTTATTCCTTCTGAAGATTTGCTCGCTTGCAACTGCGTTGAATGTGTAGCAAACGCCTCGCTCCGTGCGTACAGCGTCCAGCAACTTGCCACACTCGTTCGTACAAACATCCTGCCAACAAATCATCTCACAAAACTGCTCCAACTGCAATGGCTCACTGAAGCATCTACCCTTCCGGGGGCACAGAGTCACCGCAGGAAAGGGAACACTCCACATGGGAAGTGACTTTTCCGCCTCCGCCAAGTACACGTTGGAAGGATCCTGTAGTCGTTCGTAGCTAACTACCACTGCGAAGCCGAAAAGTCCCACCAAACACACCATCACACCGAGCCAGAACACTTTCAGCGTAACACGCAAATCCAATCCCAACACGTACCGGACAATCGGAAATGAGCTGTTGCGTAGATAGTCCTTAAGAATTCCATCCTCATGCTCCGGTTGTTGGGTGGTTTGACCAGCCGTTGTACTTTTCGTGTTGTTGTTCTTTTGCTGTAATATAATCCTGTCCACCGTTTCCATGAGGTAGGTTACAAAGAGGCTTCTTTTGTGAAAGATTCCTGCTCAGCGGTGTACTGTGTAAGGTTCGTGGCACTCTGACCAACTGCCACCGGTGACACGATGATGGATGAATTCAATTTCTGCGCACTGCCATTCAAAATAGCTCAATGGGTGTTCAGGACCGAGGCACGTGTGTGTCATCAAAGCGCACCCTGTGATCTTTATCTAGTGAACCCCGCGTTGGGCGCGTTTGCTAGAACTGAGCATAGGAGTGTCCATGCTAATTAGAAACATAAAGTTGGAGGACATGAGGACTGAATGCGCAACACTAATGTAATAGTCAAAAATTTGCATTGGAAAATAATCCACTTTTCCTTTGAAACGTAAGCAGAAATCATTTCCTTCGAAAAATAAGAACAAATAGCAAAGAAAACACCACTTAAAGGCAAAAAAGTTCGTACCTCTACTACTAAGACGACCACAACATTCATCAATTGAGTTCAAGACCGAAAATCAAACCAGCAAAAGCAGTCTCGGGTCACTGAATCATTAATAATTCGATCATCGATCCATTAATCAATGCTGACATCGAGCTGATTACCAATTTCTAACCCCAATTCGTTTCCAATCCTTCGTTTCGTGAGCACATGTACGCTGGAGCGATCCGAAAAGTGTCCAACAGTCTTTGAGCTTGCTATATTGAAAGAAAGATTTGAAAAATTTGCAGTAAATTCTGAAAGAACCAGGAATGAAGATTTCACATTTTTTAACTAATTTTTATTGGAAATATTCTTTCCCTACCAACTCAGCACGACGTAATCCTTAAGCAGTGCTTCTTGTCATCCCTCCATATCCAACAGTAATACTGGGTTGTTTCTATAAGATGAGAAGATGATGAGCTTGTTGATGAAGTTGATTACCCACACTGCGCGTATCATTTTCCCCACCGACCGATCCGATTCACCAACACCGTTCAGCTCTGGGGCTATTCGTAAGGAAAGAATTGCCAGTCCTTGCTGATGAGGTTGGAATCGTTTTGCACACGATATACATCAACCGCATAAGAGCTGCTAGTTTCCTTTTTTGACCCCATGCCATCAGACGAAAATGCAATTTCAGATACAAATGCCTTCCTCCATGGTTGCTTCCTTTCGTTCTATTTTTCCGCTTGCTGTACGCTAGAAATTGGGAATGTGTTCGTTATTTTTTTCCTTCCCCGCAATCCAAAACCATCGGTAATGAAACGGTCGGAGCTTTGCGTCATAAGTCGTGCGAGGATTTAATTTCTTTACTCGGTGGTTTTGCGGTGTGGCATGTATTGCCCAAACAGTACCACCGCAGACCGCCGAGTGTCGAACTAAGCAGCAGTCATTTCATTTGCCATGATCCAGCCGTGTCGCCATCGCCACCCTCAACCCCAAGCCGTGGCTGCCGAACGAACTCATTTGGCGGGAGGGATGAGACGGTTAATCCGGTGGGAAATTTCTTTGCAATTTGTTTAACGCACCACCGCACTGAGAATGGTTTGGGCTTCTTGGTGGATTTCCCATGTAGTATTGGCGCGCACGGAAGGCTGCTCCTCTTCCGCGTGTGCTTGCTTAGAGTTTTCCCTCGCACCTTTCCCGATTTCCCTTCACGGCATCCAAAAGCCATAATTAAAATGAGTCGCATATCGTATATGGAACGCTTCATTTGCACGATCTCATCTCATCATTTCGAAAAGGGTTAGGCAGTGTGGTAGGGATCGCCGTGTAAGGCCACGGAAGCAAAGGAATTGGTGGCCATTCATCACCCTGCTCTACACCACCATCATGGAAGTAGATGAAGGGTTGGCTTAAGAGCTGTTGTGATTTTCGTACCTTTAAAGGAGGCTTTTGTCACGTTATCCAAATCATCCACCCTGGCCCTTTGGAAGATTTGGTCCATGGTACACCCAGCGCCAGGGAAAGGAGACGCCCGTGCTATAATTCTCACTCGCATCATTTATATTAATGATGAAACCATACATTTAAATTATTAACCACGCACAAACAACCATTTGGTTTGCATATATACAACCGTACTTAGTCTCGGGATGGGTTCCTCCGCACGGAAGAATATGCCAGCGCTATCGATTGGCGGACGAAAAGATTCACCTTTGACACTGACTGGACTGGAGAGGCGTTCAGCTAGGAATTTGAAAGTTGAGGAGTTTTAAGAAAAACAGGGACCGATTGGTAAAAGTCGTCCGACAGTACCGGTGGGAGATTATCGAACGTGTCACACGTTAGAATATGAATATGCCAACAACTACTGCTGGTTTGGGGGGTATTATGATAGTGCTTTAAGGTTTGTGTAGAACAAAAAATCGATGAACACATCCTACAGTGTTGAGAGGTTTCCTGTTAAAGCTTAAATTGGTAAAAGTTTCGTGCAAAATTTAATTGGAATATATTTAGTTTGTCTCACATTATGCCACTTTAAGATTTTGCTGATAAAATATGAAGCTATTCAGGCAAAATTGTTTCTGAAACATTTAAAATTTCATTTTTTATTTTATAAAGTATCCCAAAATAAATTCTATAAAAATTCTGGAAGAAATTTTGTAAATAATACAGAAATACGGACGTAGAAAATGTACGAAACATGAATGGGCGTGTGTTTCAAAGTGCGCACATAGGAAAGACCCAGTAGTTGCATTCGTTTGCTCCTAACATATTTCTATGTATTTTTGCACCAAAGAGAACACAGGAAAAAATGTAATCTTTCCACTAGAAACCAGTGCAAAGAAAGAACATTAAAAAAAACGCATTTTTAAGACTGCCCCCATCGCCGATCGATCGTATCCGCCAGGAGTCTTCGCTGGCCGTGGCTAAGAAGATACTGTAACTGCGGTAGTGAAAATCACATAAAATATGCAACAGGGCGGAGATTGTCCTTCGTTTCAGTACATAAGACTTTTCGTCACATAGCACTGGTTGGGATGGGATCCCCATTTTCAACCCACAATGCTCCCCTTTGTGGGCCGAGCACAGTGAGCTAATGCACATGCGCAACAATCGGCCAGTAAAAAGCTTTCACCTACTTTCGAGCCCCAACCAGGTATGGGGCGCGGCAATTGGAGAGGTTTCCTTTTTCCGCTGGAGTGGCGGAATATAAAAATTAGTAGAAAAAATCGAAAAACTAAACTAAACACAATCAAAAACATGCAGTAAAGTTAGGCTGTTTTTGAGAAATTGTAACAAAACTTCAGTGGTTGCCATAGTGATTTCTGATGCAGTATATTGTCTACACTCTGTTTCAGTGATAACCATAGTTTGCACCTTCTTCCAGGATCACAATAATCGAATCGAGCGTTTCCTCCGCCGTTGGTATAATCTGCTCGGGAGGCAGCACAAACCCGAACTGGCCAAGATCACGGAGCTCGTACGCGTACACCAAAGGTGTCCGGAGAACGCCCTTTACCCAATCCACACTACCTCCAGAAGCGACATCTGTAACGTTAAAAAGCGTAATTTGAAACGGCACTCCTTGGGTGATAAGAGTCACCAATCACACTCACAGATCGTTTCAGCAATGTTGCCAATTCTGTACGTCGTTCCGTAACGCTCCTGCAGCTTGTTGATCGCCTTCGTACCGATTGCAATCTGGGGATGGCAATAAACAAGACATTACATCTCACACTGACTCTTATCTGAGGCCTCATTGATTAGGATAAAGCAATGTACCGTTTCATCGTAATTGTCCAGCCGAGCGGTAGTATGTCCGTAGGGTACCAGTAACAGCTGAGTGAAGGAGTGGAACGCCAGGTAGGTGCTTAAGTTGTCCAGTGTGGCGATGAAATCAGACAGCTGGCGGGTTTCCACCTCCGAGAAGGCAGTCGCACCGGCAAACGTATCGGAACAAGGAACACTGGA
>AXCM01002792.1:0-27663 GCA_000473375.1 Anopheles culicifacies
TGTAGTGAGATTTGAACAATTTTGAGTTAAATTGAGCTTTTAAACAAGCTTTTTAAAATACTGTCATTCCTTAAAATGAAGCAACATTAGATTAAAACTCCTGCACCAGAATGTTCTTACGATCTGACAGCGAGTGTAATGAGAAAGAATAAAATAACAACCACATGTTTAACATGTGAAAACGAACTTCCGCATGTCGTTCAGGTATTTACGCACCTGACGACAGTTTAATCATTGTTTTTTTAAAAGGAAATCATACAGTCGCAGTCACTTTGACAGCAAGGAAAAACGATCATTTGATGAAACGGGCTGCACCAGTAAGTCGTTTAATATCGATTAGATTGCACAACCAGCCAATTTCCCACGCCACTACGTCACGGCACCGTAGTGCATTGAATGCAAATTGTTACCTTGGAGTGCAATGGGTGGCGATTTTTCCAGCGTAAAGCTGTAATTTGATCTCGAATGGAAAAACTGTTTTGACCTGAAAGTACTGAGTCGCTTGGGGTTTTTTTTTTCGCTCATCAGATGTCGGTTTCGTACCGCTTGACAAAAGTTTGTTTGGGGAGGGGTAAAACATAAAAACACATCTTGTTGATACAGTTGATTCGACCGTGTTTTTTAAGACGATAAACAACATCCGTGAACATACAGTGGAACAAACCGATCAAGTGTAGTTTCACTTATTCTGGTCATTTGTAAATCTTTCCCCCACAGGATCCCATCCCGAACGAACCGTGGACCGATCAGCTGTACAACGCTTCCTTCGAACGATCGATGTGCCTCCAGCGGAACGATCTGCTGCCGAACCCACCCGTCACCGGCAGTGAAGATTGTCTCTATCTAAACGTTTACAGACCAAAGGTGAGTCAGAATCAAGAGTGCGTATGATGGAGCTTGATGGCTCGTGGCCACGCGCCAAATCATTTACGCTCGAGCCGCTACGGTCACGCGGTACCGACCATCGCGTGGGAATCTTATGACTTCCGCACTACGCACTACCCCTAGGGCGCCGGCGCCATGTCACAGCCCAGACAGCCATCGGCGTTCGAGCATGTGTTACAGCGGACGTACAACACACAGAGCTAGCAACAGTAAACACACAGTTCCGCAGCGGATTTTGCGAATGCGGTAGAACCTACACCGCCGAAGGTGGTAAACTGTTGCGCGATCGTGCGAGGAGTGCGCGTGGCATATTAGCACGAGTGCGCTGGCACATTCACCCTGTAACTTCCCTGCTTACAAATTCCGGTTTTTGATCGTTCTGCTGATTAGGCGTCTCGGTCGGTACGCTAACCGTCGCGTACACGTCTTGTGTACCGCGTGCCGACTCAGCCAACCCGTGTGGAGGAGAGGCCCGATAGAAGCGACACACTCGGACCTGTAGACGGGGGAGTGGGGCTGGTTGTATTTAATTGTGATTTATTTTTATACCAACCGGCCAACGGTTTATGACTGGTGGAGACGGTAATCTAGCGTTCGATGCTTATTGATCAATGGCAACGACTTGTTTGCAATTAGAAACACGTGGCACCACGCGTACGCTGATGTGAATGAAAGTGAAAACAGGCACTTCCGTGTGATTATGCAGATCTTAGGAATGACCTTGCTCGTAGCCGTACGCATCAAGACGTCCTCTTATGTGCTTTATCCTTATTCTTATCTACAGGAATGCTCGGAACCGACAAGTTCTACAACCAATTTACCTGTGATCGTGTACATCCATGGTGGAGGATTCTTCTCCGGCACGGCGAGTCCTTTGCTGGTTGGTCCGGAGTACATAATGGACACTAAGCGGGCAATACTTGTCTCCATCCAGTATCGGCTCGGTGTGCTTGGATTCCTGTCGACGGGTGACTCCTCCGCTCCTGGTAACTTTGGACTGAAGGATCAAACTCTTGCACTGCAGTGGGTGAAGCAAAACATTGCCAGCTTTGGTGGAAACGATCGGTTGATCACGATCGTTGGTCAAAGTGCGGGTGCAACCTCCGTGCATATGCATCTGATCAGTCCACTGAGCCGTGGCCTTTTCAATCGGGCGATCATGATGAGCGGTAACTCGCTCGTACCGTGGAACATTCCCACCAAGGATCCACTAGCATTGGCCCGTTCTACCGCCGAGGTGGTGGATGTGATGGGTGCAGATATTTTGTCCAGCAAAAGTTTGGTAGCGGCATTGCGTGAAATTCCTGCAGAGCATCTGGTCGGTAGCACGTACAAATTGAAGGTGAGGTGATCTTCATGATTTATTACAACTCTCCAAATATTGTTACAAGGGCCTTGTTATCTTCTTCAAACAGCTTTGGTCAGTCGATCCATTAACTCTCTTCCGGCCGGTAGTGGAATCGAAGAACTCCCCTAGTGCGTTCCTCATTGAGGAACCAAAGGAAAGCTGGCTTAAGGGGAACTATCAGCAAATTCCTTTCATGGCCGGATACGTCCCGAATGAGGGAGCCGTCCGTGCGTTGTCGATCTTCAAGAATGAAGAGTTGTTTAACGACCTGAGAAATAACTTTAGCACCATCCTGCCGATCCTGCTAGAGCGACCTCCATCAAAGTCTCTGATTGAAGAGATACGCATACGCTTCCTTAACGACACTACCGACGAAGAACCGATCCGACCGGACAGTCTTCAAGCGTTCGTAAATGTGAGTTGAGTTGCTTGTGGTCATAGCGGGATAGAGTACTCATCAAAACATTCTCATACAGCTCTACAGCGAGGCTGCATTCACCTACCCTGTACAGCTGGGCGTAAAACAGTACATCACCGTCGCAGATACCGACTTGGCACCGGCCAGTGTGTACAAATTGTCGTACAAAGGTAGATACTCCTACTCCGTGCTCTATGCGGCCGGTGATCTCGGTGACTACGGTGTGGTACACTGTGACGATCTGAACTACCTGTTCCGCCAACCGGCCATCTTTCCCGACTACCCACCGGGATCACCCGAGCTCAAGATGGTGGACACGTTCGTGAACTTCTTTATCGATTTCGCCATCAACGGGTATGTGTGTCCCCAGAGTGAGTTAGATCGCAAAAGATCTTCAATGTCTATGTCTCTTCAATTTCCCTCCAACAGACGTGCCACAGCTCTAGCTCCCTACCGGGAATGCAAAAACGAGAACCAGGTAGATCAATCACTGGACTGTGATGTGCAGGAGTTTGTCCGGGTCGGTGACGAGGTCCAGGTGAACGTCATCAACGCGCGGAATGAGGAAATGTTTGCCTTCTGGAAGAATTTCTACTGAAACCAAACCCAACGTAGGTGGCAGGTTTAATTGTGATACTTAAACAACGATTCCAAAATGTCCGTTCGGCGGACACCACGGAGTACACAGTGCAAATGTAAGATAATGTTCTTTTTCCGATCGCAGGATTCCTGTGTATTTTTTTGTTTGTTTGTTTCCTTGTTGTATTAGATTAGTTTGTACTTGATTTATGGCTTTGTTAACAAAGTTTTAACTTGTGCCGGAAAGAGCTGCAATTGTTAAAATACATCGTAATAAATGGGAATGTAAGATAGGTCAGTAGTCGAAGGTATTCTGTTTTTTTTCAACGCATTGAAGTTTTGTTTAATCATAAACCCACAACACAAAGAACCCAAACGGTTGCTCGTAACCGTTAATCGGAGAAACCTGTTTCCGGTTCTTCGTTATGCGGGGATACGCCAAACAGTATCTAAACCAGTATTTGCGATTAATGCCACTGCTACTGTTCTGCTATTCGACTTATTCTGCTGCTTGGCTATCCTCAACACTAAGAACGCATGACCCCATCCATACAATGGACGATGGTTTCCAGCATCGTAATACTTTCACCTCTCCCGAGAAATGTTTAAAGATTTCTGCTACACCGAAGAGAAAGTTTGCAGAAATCGCGATCTGGACGGTATAAAAGCAAGCGCTCCACAAACGGGGTCAGTTTAGAGCAAACCGTAATGTCAGTCCGTGCGGTAGTGATTCTGGTGTTCGTGGTGACGCTGGCTATTCTTCCTTCCTCCTGGGGCAGAAATCAAAATGTCCCACGCGTTTGCATACAGGATGGATGTATGCGTGGGTCTTGGATGAGAAGTCTGCACGGTGAACGGTACGAAGCGTTCATAGGAGTACCATTCGCCAAACCACCGATTGGACCACTGCGCTTTGCCAATCCCGTACCGAACGGACCATGGACGGAAGAGGAGCTGGATGCATCGGGCCGAATTCCTCGAGCGGCATGTTTGCAGCAGAATCTCTTTCTACCCAATCGTGGAGTCGAGGGAAAGGAGGATTGTCTGTATCTTAACGTGTACAGACCGTTCAAAAGAGAAGGAACGCAAAACGCTACGACGGCACGACTTCCGACACTCGTGTACATTCATGGCGGTGGTTTCCTTGCCGGATACAACTCTCCACTGGTTGCCGGAGCAGAATTGCTGATGGATCAGCCCGTAATACTGGTGACGATCGCGTACCGGCTGGGAGCTTTTGGATTTCTTTCGACCGGCGATGACGCGGCCAGTGGAAACTTTGGACTGAAGGATCAACGACTGGCGCTGCGCTGGGTACAGCGTAATATCGAAGCATTTGGCGGTGATCCTCAGCTGGTGACGATCATGGGACACAGTGCTGGCGGTGCCTCGGTTCATCTACAGCTTATGCATCTGGGCAACGAAGGACTTTTTCAGCGAGCTATCAGCCTTAGTGGAAATGCGCTAACACCGTGGAGTGCTCCCAGGACGAATCCGGAACAGCTTGCCCGCATACAAGCGAAATTGTTGGGGATAAAGCAAGCACACCAAATGAGTACTTCCGAGCTGGTGAAGACTCTTCGAACTATTGATGCTGAACAGTTCGTGTACAGTTACAAAGGATTTACGGTAGGTTTAAACGCTTATGGAATGTGGTTCTTGTAAGTGAAAGATACGTGCACTTTTCTCCCCAGAATGGATCACGCTATCCTGTGATCGTCTTCGGCCCTGTGGTTGAGCCATCCACCGTAGAAGATGCTTTCTTAACGGACACTCCCAAAGAGGTGTGGTCTCGTGGCGAACATCTGTCTGTGCCCTGGTTGACAGGAGTAGTACCGAACGATGGGTTCATTTTCAGTGCTCCCATACTGAAAGACACAGATTGCTCCAAGGAAACGTTTGTGCAACAGAAGACACTGCTTCTGAACGTGCTGGGTGGTGTAAAACGGTTAAACGCATTGCCCATGCTGATGGAACACTTTTTTAAAAATCAATCCGCAATTGGAGAGTGTTTAACAAGGGAACAAGTTAATATCCTGACTAAGGTAAACTGGTATATGCTGGCCTGAAGGAAAGATCCCATTTAATCGCTTATGTGTGTATCTCTTCTTACAGATCTTTAATGAAGGGTTGTTTAAATATCCACTTACCCTTAGCGTCCGGCAACACGCTAATCACACCAGTGCGAAGGCTCCCATTTATCTGTATTCGTTCAACTACAAGGGTCCCAATTCGTACTCTACCATACTCGCTCCAGAAGTCGATCCGCCTCAGGATTTCGGTATCGTACATTGTGATGAGCTGATCTACATTTTCCGAGCTCCAATACTATTTCCAGACATTCGTCGGAACTCTCCAGATGCAAAGGTGTCAAAGAAGATAACAAAGTTACTGGTAGACTTTGCACGAACTGGGTAAGCTGAGATGAACAAATATTAGAATTCTACATACACACTACATGATGAATATCTCGTTACAGTGTTGTACCTGAAAACACGGAAACCGATCAGAGCTACAGTGATTTCCCCCAAGCCCTGGAGATGACCAACTCCAACAATGAGGATGAACCAATGGTACAAAAGTATACTAACTTCTACGATGAAGATATGTTCAATTTTTGGACTCGATTCTACAGTTACTCATGATAATACAAACTAACGTTAAGAAACTCCAAAGCTTGTTTTTATATTTTATTTATCTCTCCATTAGGAGCATGTCTCTCGCGTACAAAATTCTGAGTAATTGTCCCTCTAACATGACAGCTTCTGATGGGTAACAATCATCCCATAGGATCCTTATTTGCAACATTGCGGCGATTTGTTTGTTGATGATTTGCTACACGCCGTATTTTGATATTTGATAGAAAATTGCTTTAAAATTCCTTCATTGTCAACACCTTCCTCAGTTCTTCCTACCAGTCCTTCAGTCCTTCTATTCGTATCTTGTAATTTGTGTTCGTCTTTATAGGCTCCTGTTTGGAGGATGTCTTTACAAAATAACAACACATTACCTCGATGACCCGTAAAGCGAAAACGGCCAACCGGTAGGAACAGTTCACTACTTAACTTTGGTTGTAAACACGCGTGTGTGATTCAAGAACAGCTTTTTTTGTTTTTGAGTAATTTATCCGTTTCACCTAACTATTCTACCCTAAGTTAAAACTCACTCGCAAATTGCAAAAGGCACCAACTTGTCCTAGCTTTAAATCAAGAATAAGATGAAAAAACACGCATGAAATAAGGGTAAAAATGCACTTGCGTTCTACGCCTGGTATTATCGGTCCTGTAGCTCATATTATAAGGAGACATTAAGCCATAGTTTTAGATGGGAGACAGGGAACGTCGCTGTTTTTCCGTAAGATCGGGATGCCAAAAATCCACTATCAACACCAACCGGGTCTCTGTTCCATTATGCCACACCTCGTGCTCGAAGCTATCGTCAAATATCAACCACTTGCCGTTCTCCCAAGAGCTACAAAACAAACGAGTTTGCAGAATCCATATTGAGGCGCTTCTGATTTCCATTTAAAAAAAGCATTGTCTTACCGTGTTTCTTCAGCCACCCGTATGGAAGTACCCTGTGGAACGCTCAACCCCAAATGAGCTCGTATTCTACAGTTCGTTGGTCCACAGTGTGGCCACACGTGCGTTCCGGGATGCATCACACTAAACTTCACCTGACCGCGCTTGCACGTACGAGCTGCCGGAAAGTATTGTTCCACCAGGCGACAAGTAACCGGTGCCCGGGCACAGTTTCGCTCGACCCGGGTGCCTCGGGAAAACAATTCCAGCTGCTTCCAGTCACCCCGATCACGCAGATTTTCCGACTCGTTCACAAACACGCTGGCACTGTTTAGCAGTTTGAGACCTTCGTCCCGTATTTGTGCCCACTGGGCTCGAACGAGTTCCAGCTCGGTGGCGTATGTCGTCTGTTCCTCCGTCCAGAAGGGTCGTGATCGCAGTCCATCGACATTGTACAGGGAGCGTTGGTAGAGCGATAGGAAAAGCTTCTTTTTGACACCTCTCCGATAAACATCCAGTGCCTCACTGTTGCGTCCAAGTCGTTGTAAAGCATCACCAAGCTGGAAATAAAATCGCCCATCCTGCGTTCCGGGTTGATCGGTTTCGATGCCTTCTTGCAGATATTGGGCAGCAAGTTCCATGTTTTGATCCAACGTTTTCACCACGAACCCATAGTGTACCAACGCGAAACCATCGTCTATCCACCGATGTAAGGTTTCATGTAGTACGGCTTTTGCTTCGGAAAGTCTGCAGAAGGAGAAGAAAAGATCACGTTACACCTACATTGTGATGTATACTTTTCCACTTCCTCAATCGAACCTGTTCATGTACAGATAGCTAACGGCAAGCTGATTCCGATAGTGCGGTTCGTTGTCGAATCGTCGAATCAGCACCTTGTGCACCTCGATCGCCTTCGCATGCTGGCCCTGAAAGCGCATACGATCGATGCATCGTTCCGCTACCGTCTTGAGGGTTGCATCATCCACCGCAAGCTCGTGTTCAATCACCTTCCGGTAGGCGGTGATCGCTTCGGTCAGCATCGTGTTACTGCGCCGTTGCTCGGCCAGCGCATCCAAGCATCGTGCTCGGCCGACCAATGCCGCGATAGAATTGGGTTTTCTCAGGATAATTCGATCGAAAATGGCCAGCGCTTCTTGGGGCTTCTTCTACTCCACACAACCAGAACAGAGTGAGTGTGTATGTTGACGTACGTGGATGTGATCAGGTTGGTTGAGTCAGGTAAGTGTGAGTCCATATAGTGCAATGCGTTGGCAATAATTGAAGATGTTACGGGGACGTTAATGTTGCAGCAGATAAATTCACACGCACACACACACAAGCACAGGGTCCATACGCATAGAGGCATATTGTTAGAGCAGGAAAGTAGTGGGTTTAAATGCGCGAAGAGTATACAGAATCATGGAAGCGTTTGGGAAGAAGCATAACATAAGAAGGGGAAAAATCGGAAAAAATAAAATAAAAAGCAAATATATTAATCATTACTATCAATAATAACAAACGATAGCTCGCCATTTGTAGGAATGTTTTCGTAATTCGTTCATTGCATTTGTAGCAGGAATCGTCCAACTTTATAGCATGTTTATTGTGAATTCTGTTGGTTCCTGGTCGTAAGTGATCTTGCCGACAATGTGTCGCTTTCTGCTTCAGGTGGGTGTCTGAGGCGAAATTTCAAAATCTTACAAAAACAAACATGAATGAACGAATTCGAAAGCATACCTGTTTATTTTTGTAGAATAAATTAGCTCCTTTGGTAGCTCGCTTCAAGAGCATTTGTGTTATCGAAGTTTAAACACACCATAAACATCACAGATCAGTACACACAGGCACACACTTAACACTATTCGCAGGATTATTGACGCATCCCTACTGGTAACGTTAGTTCTTGGACTTTTTCGTTCCAATAGTTCAAACGGTTCATAACAAAACTGCAATTAGATAAGCGTCCAGTAGTCGTTCGTCCAGTCTCTTCAGTAACCAGTATTCTGTCGGTGTAAGTCGTCCAAGAGTAGTTCTTAACATTGTCATGCTGATGATTGTGCTATCACAATAGGAAATCTATTTCATTCTTTATCATGTTCTGTGCACGCGTATTTCTTGTGAGGATCACCAAATTTCTGTCTGTTGCTTCTTCTATTCACTCTAAAACTAAGGGATGTCTTACACGCACACGCGTTACGGTGCGCGCAGCCAAAACTATTTTAAATTTGGGATTGTAAATGAAGGAGTTGATGTTTCGCTCTTCAACGGTTGGGTTTTATTCGAACCCAAATTCCTGATTTGGAGGAAAATAAGATTGTGCATTATACATCATATTTTCGATGTACGCAAGTTGTGCATGTTTGTATCTGGAAACAATTTCGTCTGGCGTTGCATTGTACTTACCTCGTCAAGTTGCTGCTCAGCTCTTCTTAATTCTTCCTGATAGGACCGATCAGCTTCTTCAGCCCTCGAGGGGATTTCTGTACGAATAATGCGTCAAGGCATTGCGATCGTACCATCGAACGATAACATTGTGCGCAGGAAACGGAAACAGATAAAAATACGATACAATAATTAAATAGCTCGGCACACCTCGTGCGGTTACTTTGCGGGGATATCTCGGGAATGAACTACGAGCTGTGCTTCTGCTACAGAATGATCACAGAAGTGACTTCAAGCTATATATAGGTGATTTCAATCATTCTACGAGATACTACAGAATCACGTAAATATATTGGGCAGCTTTGGCAGTGAGATGATCTTTCAAAGATGGCGAAACAAGATGAGAGCAATGTAGGGATGTGTGGGATGGGACTGCGACAGATGGATGCGAATGAGCGATGAGCAGTGTTGAAAGCATCCCGCGGATGAAGGCTGTGTGTACAAATGTGCATACAAAACTACAACGCAGCAGCGATGACTTATGAGCCAACCACGCGGGCGAGCGAGCGAACAAACGAGCGGGCGAGCGAACACACGGTGCATTCTCTATCTATGGATCGAGATTCGATGGTTTTTGTTTTTGGTTTGCTTTTGCCTCTAATACGCATAAATACTTGTCCAGCCAGCTGCAGTTGCCTCGTCTTCTTCGTCGTTTCCTTCCGGTGACGCCGCTTCGGTAGCCGGTAGCTTGCCGTACTTCTCCTCCAAACGTCGCATCAGGTCGGAATCGTCGACATCGGAGACGTCATCTTCGTCACCGCCTGGTGGAATGTTGTCGTCAGTCAGCGGTTCTTCTTCCTCATCCGAACCGTACTGATTCAGCAGCACCGACTCTATGTCGTCGATCACCTCTTCCTCATCCTCGTACACAATTTCTTCCTCCTCCGCGTACTCACTGTACTCTTCCGCGTACTCGTTCGGTTCCAGTTCTTCCTCGCTAGTGTCCGGCACGAAAAGGTTCTCCTTGCTACCATTATCACCTGCCGGCAGGGGAGATGTGCGCTCTAGTTCATACTCTGGCTCTAGCTCGTACTCTGGCTCTGTTTGTTCGGGCAACAGAAACTCAACGTGTTTAGGTTTAGCCGACTGGGTGGTCAATGCTCCAGCGCTCCGAGCCGACGACTCAGCTGGTGAAGGTGTTCTCACAACAGTGGATCCCGTGGGGATAAGCTTAACGAATGCGTGATCGCGTTCAATCGGTGGTGATGGGATTTCCGAAAGCAATGCCGTAAGGACGGTCTTTGCCTCAACCTTCGCACTTACATTTTCACTCTTTTCCACCGGAGGTATCGGATCATGTATCCGATCGGTGAGTGGTTCCGTTCCGTCTGCCGGTATAACGATTGGATCTTTGTGCAGCCCATATATGAGCTTGTTCACAGCACCCTTTGGTGGTTTTTTACGTGCCAGCAGTGAATCTTTTGTCACTTTCTTGGATGAAAGTTGTTCGTTTGATGCCGATTGAATGGGAAGTGCTACCGGTTGTCTTTCCAGTGGCATATCACCTGCCTCTAAGGGAGCTCGATACATAGAGTTGAAATCTTCAAACGTAATCGGCACAAAGGCACCGATTTCTTGTTCCTGTTTTATGAGATTTTGTTCTTCTTCATCCTCCTCTTCAGGTATTGCTTCTTCATCGGCTTCCTCCATTTCGTACTCGTAATCATCACCTGAGTAACGTTCGGCATCATCGTTATCATCAAATATGATCACTAGGAAAAATAGTAAACATTTATTTAATACAAATTATTGCAAACGAAAATAAAAACAAACTCACCATTTCCTTCGATCATTTGATCATTGGCTTCATTCGAAAACGTTTGATGTGTTGGACCAGCATAAACAAAATCATCCAATACGGCTTTCGTTACTGCTGGTTCTACGTTTGCTGCTTTGTTTGGTTCGATCGTTCGATCATTCGAGGATGATACGGAGACAGGCACGCTTTCCACTTTTAGTTTATCGTCGATTTGATTTGATGGTTTTTCTTAGATGACGAAAACACGTTGTATTATTGGCTCTCTTAAACATCACATAAACACGTTTACAAACACATAACATCAATTGTTACAAACCGTAGCAATCAAATCAGCATTTATCATGCGAACCACTTTTAAATCATAAAACGATCCACGATTCAAAATAAGCTAGGATTGAACATCTGCAGTTATTTAAAATAAAACATATCAGCTGTGGCATAATGGCGAATAGGTACAAATAATAATCGAGCTCGAAAGTGCAAATTATTAGCATGAAGAAACGATAGAACGTAAAGAAACAACAATAGCATAGCCATTGGAACAACAATTTAGAACAAACCATGTGAAGTGGAGAAAAACGTGAACGCGCAAGGCATGTGTTAGAAAACGCCATGCACACACATAAAATAAAGTGACACCAAATATAAGTGAGAAACAAAATAAACAAAAGCTGTCAACTAATTGAAACATAAAACAGTACAACATACGAATGAAGAAGTTCAAAACAGAAACTAAGAAAACATGAATATTGAAGTTTTTTTTCAAAATAAACTACACAACATCAAACAAAATAAAAAAAAAACACATTAACACGAAAAACTGTACAATGTACACAATAGGTAAAACAAGACAACTCACTGGTAGGAGCACGTGGACTAGTTAAGAGAAGATGCGCAGCACCGAGCAGTGCAACACCGACAAAGATTTTTACGGTAACTGAAAGTGTAGCCCAACAGGAGTTGCTCTTAGTACGATTGCTTCAGAACAGAGGGGTCAATATTTGTTTTGGTAAATGCCACCGCACAGAAAACGTTAAACGTGCTATGTTGTAACTTGATGTCTGGTAACGTTATAATTATGTACTATCTTTATACACGGAACCTAACTCACGAGCTAATTGAAAGCTATAAGTTGCACTTTCTCATCGAATCTTTTACTGTGAATGATTTGTTGTATGAAGGATGAAGCAGGATCGGTACGGTCAAGTAAAGGGATGATTACTTTTGTGTGATTCTGTAGTATCATTCTATCGTACAGTATAAAGATTGATCTCTCCTCGTCTCATTCGTTCATATCCCGTCGTCACTTACGTGAAGTTTCCTCTTCCGGTTCGGCAGCGGCTCTGCGTTCTTCCTCGGCTGCTGCGCGACGCTGCTGTTCCGCACGCATCTTCTCCAAATATTCTTCTTCTCCACCGTCATTGTCAACGAATTCACCAAATGCGGCTTTATCGTCGTCATCGCCATCCGCTACATTGTCGACATCATCGTCATCGTCATGATTTGCTGCTTGAGATCCACGAGTTACTTCCTCAATTTCTGCTTCATCGCCATCGTCGTCCTCGCCCTAAAGTTTAAAAAATAATTGTTGGATTCGTTTAGTTTAAAATCACTCTAATTATAAACTAAAAATAAATCAATCTCGCATCGCAAATCAATCTCAATCCATGCACACTTCCCTACCCCATTTACCTGTACTTCCATCGCCCCATGAGTATCGCCAGGAACCTCTTCGACCTTTGGAACGTTTAACGACTCTGCAAGTTTGTTATAATTTCGTACCAATTCGTCCATTTGATCCTTCAATGTGTCTCCCGTTACAACCTCCTCCGTTGATGGCGTGGTTGACGATGGTTGTGCCTGATTTTGTTCAGGTTCACGGTCGTCGGGTTTGGAAGTTTCGGAGTCTTGGACGGAAGACTTCAGAATATCTTCGTTGTTGGGACTATTTTCAAGCGTTCGTAATTTTTGGTTAGTGCTATCATTCGAAGCATTATATTGCTTTGTAGAAGCAGAATAAGCAGTACAAGAAAACGGTTAAGCAAAAAAAAAAAACAAGAACAAACATTCATATGAAAAAATATGTTATCGAACAAACAATACACTACTATCTATTGGAATTAATTCTATAAGCATTACAAAATATATAAACAAATTAAAAGCAACATACTTCTTCATCAAATGGTGTATCATCCTGATCGTCATCATCATCAGCAATTTCATTCACTTCGTTGTCATCGTCATCATCATCAGCAGCATCCTTGGCGTTAGTATTTCCAGCAGCAGCATTCGTTTTCACGACGGGTTCTAATAATTAAAACAATAAATACAAATTAATAAAAAGAGTTAAACAGAACAGTATTGCTTATTTCCTAACAAATGCATTAGTAAAAGAGCAGTAGAGAAAGCCAATTGATGATACCAACCAGTATTTGCTTGTTTGCTCTCTAATTCTACATCATCATCTTCATCGTTTTCCACATCAGCTACATCATCATCTTTATCGTCTTCATCATCATCATTATCATCATTTGCATTTTGTTCGTTATCCTTATCATTGCCTTCTTCCTCATTCTCATCTATCTTAGCATTTGTCAATACTAATAAGTGAAAGAAAAAATAATGCATTCAACAAATCAATCTTTCAAAAATCCCCAATGCAGAAAATTTTGATAAAATTAACTAAAAAAAATTAAGCAATTCTTCAATGAAGACAATGTAAAAATGGAATAAAAAAGCGTGTAAAGCAAAAACTCGAATATGATGGCAAAGTATGTAGAGTATTAAAAAATAGCATGATGTTGCCAGTACGTTCTAAGCAATCAAAAAGCGGAAAGCAATGATTATGAAAAATGTGTCTATTTTTTCATATTTTTCGATTGTCTTGTAAATCGTATTTGAATTTTGAAAAATAATTCTCCAATTACCATCGTCATTATCATCCTCTGCATCGTTATCATCATCATCATTGCCATCCTGATCATTGTCATTTTTGTCGTCGTCGTCGTCGTCGTCGTCGTCATCTTCATCATTATCTTGTCCATTATTGGTTTCTTCATTCTTATCATCATTATCGTCGTCATCATCATCATCATCATTATTATCATCAACAACAACATTAATTTTCATGTCGGCACCTAGAGCGTGCCAGGAACTGGGGAATAATTACGAAGGACCTTCACCATGTTTACCAGAGCGTGTATAGCTTACCGGCATCATCATCATCATCGTCGTCCTCATCGTCCTGTCCATCGCCATCGTTATCGTCGTCTTCAGCTGCAGCCTGCTGCTGAGCGGCTGCTTCCTGCTGGATAAAGATCTCTTCCACTTCGTCATCGTCCAGCTTTTGCGCTGGTCCTTCATCTTCATCATCATCCAGCACATCCGCGCCATCCTCATCATCATCGTGATCTTCTTCCTCCGCATAAGGTGCACCATCGTCATGATCGTCACCATCATCCTGATCGTGCGCATCATCATCATCATCGTGATCATCGACCGCGTGATGTTCGTCTCCACCATCATCGTCATGATCGTCCAGCGAGTTGATGGCGTCCAGTATTTCAGCGTGATGGTGATCGTCCTGTCGCGTTTCATCGACCCAACCGTTGAAGAATTCCGAGTACCTCGATTCAGATAGCGGAGTATCGTCGTTCGATACACCTTGGCTTTCCATAAGGATGAGCCCTATCAGTGCACCCAAACCGGCCAACAGGACGAAGAAAACGATCTTCGCACACCAGTGACCGCCGGTACCGTGATCGCTTTGGATGTGCATTTGAATATCGCCCGGTTCTTTGGCGGCCTGGGCTGCCCCGGCAGAAGGTTGCTTCGGAGCATGAACAGTCGTTTCCTTGACCGTATCTTCATCATCTGAAATATGGACAAAAAAAGGGAAAAACAATTACACACACAAATATATTATTATTGTATGCCATCCACTTTGGCTTCGTACAACGATTGGCTCGTTTCCCAATAGTTCTATCGTCCACATGGCATGTGACGTGGCACACGTCAGCAAACACGCGGTAATCTCACTTTCTATACACCACTTGCTTGACCCCACAAGGTGCCACACGGCGACGAATGCTGCACCGCAAAGACAACGCACAATCCCTGCCGTATGCGCACAAACACACCCATCTGTATACTAGACAAGAAGCCACTTCCTTCTCGTTTTACGACTTTTGCTAAATGATATTTTTACATACGGCCTATCCCCCTCAAGGGGTGGCGCATACCGGCAACCAACAAAAAAATAAGCCGGCAATCGGTGAAGCAAAATAGAAAACAACAACAAAAACAGGTGGAAAACAGCTCGGGAAAAAACATCACACGATGCGCCGCTTTGAGGAAAATCGGAAAGGAAAACACATTTCCCAACAGAAAGTGGGATTTATGCGGACATGGACTTTCTTGTAGCGGACAAAATACCGTGGCGCGCACTTTGCATCGGATATTGAATCTGCGTCAGCTCGGATATGACCGCATGACCTGGGTCATTGTTTACCAGCTGAGGTAGCAATCTGACCTTCTTGTAATGTTTTCATCAAAAGAATATGCGTCTTCCTAACAGAGAATGGGAACTGCGTTTTATAAATCGGTCGTTAAAGGACTTATTGCTGGGATGGCCAGAGAATATGGAACACAATTGCGTTTTTGCAACAAGATCGGCGTAGATCGTCAGATCAAAAGACCTGTCTATCTTTTATATGATCAGTTCATGTATTTTATGACTATTTTTGGTTTACCAAGAATAATATCTAGAAATTCTAATGATCGTGGTGATCGTACAATCATGGACAATAAAATGGATACATGAATCAAGTATGTTTCTCGTGATTAGTATTTGCTATGTTAGTATTTAACAATGTTACCGAGACTCTAAACCAAACCATTGCACCAAAGATATGGAAATATTACGACATTCTCATCACACATCCGTCCGCTAGAATGGAAAACGACCTGACGAAAAGGGACCGCACAGTGCTAGCACCGCCGGCCAACCACGTAAGGTTCAACGCCAAGACCGTCGCCGCAACAGAGCTATTTAAAGATTTTTCAGACAAGCTAATAATGTTCTAATTTAAAAGCGACCTCAAGGGAAGCCACAGTAAAGACTCCGCTCCGGTCAAAGAGGCCTCACACGCTCGTAACAGAAGTCACTCATTGCGTTAAATCTTCGCCCGTCCGATAAGAGATAGCTCTAGCGAAGAGAACGTTCGCCAGAACGTAACGCCAACTTCAACTTGGCCCGATTGTTCCCTACGGTTCCGATCGTTATCACATTATTTTCCGGTGGCCGGCGCGCTATCAATTTGCTACCCTTACCTTTCTTCCTTTTTTTGTCCTTCCGCTTCTTAGGCTGCGTGTCGCCGGACATTTTGCTTCCTTGCGGCTGGGTCTTTGGCTTTGCGTTTCCTTCACTGACGCGGAGTTATCTTTCGATGCTTATCACAACACTTAGTCACAAATGCACACACGCACACGATCTTCGGATTCTGCCAGATGCTAATGGATGCTGTGATGCACGGGAAGGTAAAAAAAAGCACATATGTAAATGGCACCACGTACAAATCGGTTCAACTCTGCTTCGCGCGATCGCACTTTCTACAGACACACTTCCGACTAAAATGTGTTGTGTTGTGGCAGTGCCAACTGCGATAATAAGGAACGTTCGATATGGACGGGAGGAAAATATCTTTGGAAAGGCAACGGCGACGACGTGTTCTAATTTAAGATCGCGCACCCACCCTGCCTGCCCTGTGGAACTCGCGCTGCCGCGGCCAACTTTTCCTCCGGTCCGTCGTTCCTAACCAACCTGCTGTAAAAGGTAGATGAAGTGTTGAAAACTCTTGGCTAACAAGTGTGCCGAACCGCACTCGGTTACCGTCTGTTTGCTACTGGTGTTGGCAGTTTATTTTCAAAATCCGTGTTCCGAACTGCTGCACGTATAGATTTGGTCCCAGGTTGAAATGGATGCGCACGCAGCCACGATTATTTTGGGGGAAGGTTTTATTTATATTAGCACTGTCAGCAGTATTCCGTTTGTCATTTGTGATTTTCGAAATGAGAAGATGTATCTTTCGACGTTAAAATTCACGAAAACATACACAATTTATAAGAATTACAAACTTTTACAATCAACAGCCGGCTATCTGCGTAGGTGGTGCACCTCTACTGAATGAACAAACCCAAATCCCATTTCCATTCCCGTGAACTTCACTAATAACTTAACTTACTACATTATTTCTTTAACTTAACACTTACGGCATTAATAATTCCGTAAACATTTTATTGAGCAGTACAAGATAAAATTACAACCAATTCCCCCAGTGTTGTGTTTACCGGACGTTTAAAAAAACAAAACAAAACATCTCGCTTGACAGTACAGTGCATGACGGATTTTCTCGTATTCCGCTGCACGTTGACAACAAGGCCTTCCATTCAAAAAAGTTGTTGAAAAGTTTCAAAATGATTGAACCGAACAACAACAATGATTGAACCGAATTATTCAAGAAATAAGGCTGAATATTTTCTGCGCATATAGAATATGCATGAAAACTGTGCCTTTTCCTACTTCGATAATGTAGCTGACAAAGGACGTACATTCTGCAGTCAATAAACTCAATCGTTCCGTGTGTTGTAAGTTTTCTTTTGTTCACGGTATTAATGATTTACTTGATTGCATTCTGTATTGAACATCATGAACAACATAGGACGCAGGTGGTTGGAAACAATTTGCAAAACATGCACAAATTAAATTGTGAAAAAATGGCCACACACGGTGGAAATTTTGTTCCCGCAGGTGTTTGACAACAGCACTATGTGCAGGTCCGCAAAACGTCAGTTGCAATCGCTGTGTGCGTGCTATGTTTATATGCACATACGGTGAGTGAGTGTGTGTGCGAGCTGTTTTGGTCGTCTCTCTGGCTAAAGAAAAGTTCCGATTCTATCGATTCGTGAAATTCAATCATTTAGTTTACTAATCTACTTTGTTTGTCGTCTTTTGTGATTGTTTCAAGAGCGCTTCTTGCTAAAAAGAAATATGTAAAATGTGTAGCATGTGGTTCCTGTTAAAGGTGACTGCTAATGGGTGAGAGGAGTTACCGTGCCCGAAACCACACATCATCCTTTTCTGTGCTAATGGCGTACATCATGCCGTCAAGAAGAAAGATCAAAACTAACGAAAAATAAAGTTGCTCGATAGTCTCATAAAGTGTGGTACCATTACGTGTAGGCTCCATGCACGCTTAATAAAAGTAACAAGTAGTGTAAAGCGGAAATCCGATAAGATATTCTCGATATTTCGCTGCGCCCTCGGGCTTGGAGGCCACAATACTTGCAACACATCTGTAGCCCATTCTGTAGGAATAGTTCGTACCAACAAGTAGTGTGGGAGCGATAACCAAAATTCTTCACCGATATGGAGGAAGCACCCGTAGTAGATTGTCCTCCAACACCGGAAATATTACCTTTGTCAAGCACACCACCGCCACGAACCGATGTCGTATACAGTTCATCGTCGGAGGATGGAGATGAACCTACGGATGGACGACGCTCTCCGCCACCGAAATGTGCAATCTGTCTAGGCAAATGTCGTCAGCGGGCGTACACCAATTCCTGCAAGCATCAGTTTTGCTTCCGTTGTCTGCTAGAATGGAGCAAGGTATGTAACGGGGGAGGGGCGGGCTAAGAGGTGAATTAGCACTAACGTTTTCCGTTATCATTTTCCGTAGGTCAAACCAGAATGTCCATTGTGCAAGCAGCGTTTTTTCTCGATCGTTTACTACAAATCGATCGACTGCTTCGAGCAGCACACGGTTGCGGTTCCAAGTGCGAACGTGCCCAGAGTGAGCACCAGGAATATGTATCACGAGCTGAACCTGTTCCTGACCAACTCACAGCGCTTCACCGCGTACGCAATACCAAATATGACGCTACGCCTGCAGTCCAACAATGAGCGGCTGCAGGAGCTGCTGCTGCACCAATCCAGCGAGGTAGATCGCTTTATACGCGAGTACGGTAATCAACCGATCCCGACGCGACAGGACGAGCTTCGTTGGCGACAATTTATCTATGCAAACAGATTGTATGCGTGTCCACTGCCCGATCTAAATGGACGCTTTCGGGAAACGTCAGCTGCATTTTACAGGTAAGTGGTAGTCACCTAGAATTGTGTCATTGTATTGAATTGTGTTCTTTATTGTTTATTGCAGAGATAATCCGGCCCAAATGCATCGTGTTCTCTCTTGGATGCATAGGGATTTACTCGTGCTAAGTACAAACATAGCAATCCATGCGCCTAATATGAACGTGCTGGAGGATTTGCTGCAAACGCACGATATCGATTCGCGCGAGTTTCTGCTTCGTATTCTGCGACACATGACGTTGGAAGATGGAGAACATTTTCAGCATGAGTGCGTTAACTTTGCCCGCTCGCCGTACGATATGATTGGCTATGATCGCTGCGTCCAGTACAATCCACGATTCGTACAACGCCGGGTTCGTAGCCAGGTCATCATATCGTCATCCGAAGAGGATGATGATATCGTGTATTTGCCCGAACCGGCGGCCGGCACATCGTCAAACGCTGAGGCGCCTGTCATCGAGATAAATGCTGGCGGTGAAGGAGCAAGCAACGGAAATAGTGGAGCAACGGGGACAGGCAGTAATTCCACTGCTACTTCCGGCCCAACCAATGCCCGCGGTGGGCGGAGTGAAGTACACATCGAGTTCCGTTCGTTGGCTGACAGTGTTGGTAGTGAAGAGGTTCGACCGGTCAGTACGTCGGGTACGTTGCCCCGTATTCCTCTCACCTCCACCGTGTCGTCCAGCGTTGAAGCAACTGAGAACATTTTGCTTTCGTCAAGCGATTCCGACGATTGTCAGTTCGTGATGGCACAAAAGCCGCCCCATTTGCGCACACCGGACCACGTGGTCGATCTGGAATCAGCCAGCGATAGTGATGTGGTGTTCGTCGCGGAAGAACCAGTGGATGTCCGCGCAACGGGCCGTACGGCGCGCCAACAGCAACAGGGTAATTCAATGAAAAAGGAAACGGCTGGAACTCAGGAGTACAATAACGGTGCCTCGACCAGTTCGGGCTACTGTGGGGGTGGTAATGGTGGCGGAGGAAGCAGCGGAAGCGTGGCGAGTGGGAGCGCCTTGCGATCAAAGTATTACGTACGGCCACGATCAACCAGATACTCGGGTGGCATGGGTGTGAAAAGCATCTACGAGGCAAGCGATACGGACGATAGCGATAGTGACACGCTGTTTAACTTACCGCACGGAAGGCGCACGCTGTCCAACACTGCCAACGATTCGTCCTCGCACGATGAGGTGGATTTCGGAGGAGCCCAGCGAAAGCGGAGAAAACCAAACAAAAAGACCACAACCACACTACCAAAGGGTTCGAAGAGAGCCTCCAGGAAACGGCGTCACAGTAGTGTTAGCAGCTCTAGCAGTCACGATGGTAGCGATAGCAACAGCAGCAGCAGCGACAGCAATAGTGATGAGGAGAGCAATACTAGCTCCAGCAATTCGAGCTGCTCTAGCAGCTGTAGCAATACCAGCAGCAATAGCAGCAGCCGAAGCAGCAGCACCTCGAGCAGCTATGCTTACGGCGGTAGTAGCGGTACTACGTTACACCGAAACGTAATAGTCGAAATCGAATGCGGACGGCAGTTGCGCCGTAACACGATGGCCCAACAGAGTCGTACGACCTGCACCACCCGGTCCATACCAGGTCAGACTGATTCCAAGACGCGGACGAAAAAGAAGCGAAGCAGAAGAACGATCGAGAAGGAATCGAAGCGTTCCAAGGAAAAGATTGCCTCGTCTGCTTCGAAATCAAAGTCGCGTCACACGAAAAAGAAAAAGAAGTCTCAAACAGCGTCCCGTTCCGCGCGGGACGTTACGAAAGGTTCCCGCACGAAATCGAAATCGAATGCACGAGGTGTATCCGCACGCAGCAGCAAAGCTAAAAAACGTACCAAACCATCTGATGATGAGCCGTCCCGGTCGACTCCGGCGCTAGAAGAAGATATCCTTGAAGAGAATGCATCGACACGAGCACACTACGTCATTGCATCCAGAGCATCGGTTTCTCCCACGCTGGATGTAACGACGGTTGACGGAACGGAGTGCAGAGAGCGGAAGTTGAAAAGTGTTATCATAAAACGTTGCCATTACGATAAATTGAGCACGCGTCGATCGAACGATGTGCCGGATGGTGCAGAAGCGATGCCGTCCGGTTCGGTTACTACGGTTGCTGCCGTGCCAGACAGTGTGGCAGAACCTAGCACATCAACTTCGTTACCACCAGAAGAAAGTGTTCCCGAAAGTGGCAATTTTGCCAAAATGGAACCGGTTGATGTTGCGGATGAGTTGAAGCATGAACCTGTCACCAATGATATGCAGCTTTCATTTTCCAGCAGTTCATCGAGCGATTCGGAAGCGGAAGCACCTAATGATAGCGATTGGATGAACAGTAGAATGTATTCAGCAGTCACTGGTTTAGTACAAATGCACAGAAACTCATTGTTCAATCCGTCATCGTTGGAGCAGCAGCAGCATCAACAATTACAACAGCAGCAGCAGCAACTACAGCAAGAGGAGCAGCAGGATCAACATAACCAGCAACACGCTCAACCTCATTGGCAGCAACCTGAAGAATATATCCCGGCACAGCTTCAGCTACCGATAAATAACAACGATCAACAACAACATGGAGCAACGCTAGCAGGTAACGATGCGTTACTGCAGGCGGATGTAAGCAACACCGTTGCATCGGAATCCATCTTTGAGCCAACGTTAAGCTGGGCCGAAACCGATCGTCCACTGATACCCGAAGATCGCGGATTGTCGTCAGCGGCCGCATCCCCATTTTCGTCGATATCATTCCCTCCGTCCACTACATCCGTTTCACCATCACCTTCAATGTCGTCGCAATCGTTGGCACTGGCGGTGGCCACCTCGCCGCTACAGCTAATCGAAAGCCTAATAACGATGGATGGTGACTCTCCGTTGCCCTCGTCCGTCCTGGGTATTGAAGCGATTGACGGTGCAATGGATGACATTATGGCAAACGAGGTAGCTAGTGGGACTGCTGCGCTAGCTGAACCTTCGATCGGGATGGACGGTGAAGATGTGCAAGCGACGGCATCTGTTCCCTGTGGATTAAATCCAACACCGAGCGATGGTGCACCAACTGTACCGCTGCAACTGTGAGACTTACTTCGGGCTATCGATTTCATCGATTGATTGTAACTCAGGAAGAGCGACGTTATGTAAGTGTAATTGTTTTTTTTTGCGTGTAAATTTTGTTAACACAAATCATTAGTAACTTTTTGTATATGCTCTTATTGTAGGTTTTTTTTTGTCACAAGACGCGGTGTTAGGCGTTGTTCCGTACGGAATCCGAGTGACGAATTGGTTTGTATATTGGCAAACGAATAGTCTTTATCCATTAGCAACGGTACGCTACTCCATTCACAGTATCCGCAAACCGAAAATCATATAATATGATTTCCGTACCATTCTATCGCGGTGTGCATCGTTGCGACAGGATTAGCGTTAGGTAAAATCAAAGTCATCCTCCGAGCAGCATCGGTTATATGTTTGCCTAAGAACGTGTTATGGAGCGCAACCGCTTCATGGCTACCATCTCTCCAGTGAACCATCGGGCAATGGTTGTTTGGAGAATGCATACTTCTAAGCATCATTAGAACAAATCGGTTTAGCAGCAGCATAGGATAGGTTAAGGAATGTCGCGTAAAGCAGGTAAACGAGTGGCTATTCTCCGTCTCCAAATTCACTCACTCACCGAACTGTCCAAGCGGGAAGATACCGTAAGTTTTGTAAAATAAGTCACTGTAATCGTTTCGTGTACATACGTTTAATGTAGCGAGTGAAACTGTTCGATTACTTAGCAACAGTGTCTGTAGTAATTGCGCAGATTATTGAATAGGAACGACACAACCCGAGGGGGGGGTGTTTGTGGCACATGCACATATATTGCACAGACTTTATCGCAGGCAGGAGATCAAATGGTAAGTGACAGCATAGCTCAGGAGCAGTTTTAAACGGAGGCAGGAAGAGAAACAAGCAAAAAACTATTCCAAAATGGAAGTGGTAGACACAGATGGTGGTTCCAAGGTACACGGGAACTTCCGTTGCGTGCAGGTGCAGAAAGTGCTCGTGAGCTAGTGGTGGTAATTTGTGCTAATTCGTATTTTCCAATTTCAAAATGGCCGTTTCTATTTGATAAAAGATATCTATAATAAAAGATGATAATGCAAACGTTTAGCTGCTTTCGTTTCAGATCTAATGAAAATAAGAGAAAAAGAATTAATGGAACCGCGGTAAAGTGCGTAATGTATTCAGCTTGGAAATGTTGAAGTTATCACCAGATTATGAGGAGCTTACCCTGAAAGTCGAAACCTTATCATGTATTTCGATCGATGATTGTTTTTGTGATTAACAGTACGATGATTTCATCTTGCGCAATTACATTAAATACGGATGACTTAATAGTAATCGGACTGATCCTGCGGTTACTATTGTTACACAAAACTGCGACGGGAGACATAGAGGTGGTCCATCGTTCCAACCTAATAAGGGACCAGCAACAAAATAGAGCCTGGGTTTTCATTCGTCCATACTCCAGATAATCCAAACTAGTCCAAAATGACATGTAGATGAGTATGAGGAAGCGCTTGATCGACGTCGGAAACGCCTAATGAAAATTCTAGTGAAATATCTCTGTATCCTATCAATACGATCAGCCAACATTGAGCAGGTCGAACTCTAGAATGTACAGGAATATTCCAACATAAACGAATATGGCAACAGTATAGCGTTTAGGACAAAAAGAATTGATGGAATTCGAAAGCCATAATCTAGGAAATAATTTCCAAAGCTCTCGCTTGTCCCAAATTCTCGTTGATGTGAGGATTGATCGAAAGCTCAGTGTCTAAAAATGGGAGTTAACAATGTAAATTGGAATATGGGAACGGTGGTTAGTTACAACGGAGCAAAAATCGTAACAGCAGGAAATCTAAAATCCCTAAAAATGCCAGATAGGTTATTGACTACATGAGATCTCAGAGAAGAGATATGGGTTCTGTTTGGAAAGTTAAAAACAAAAACCACATTTCAGCTACCATTTTACGTACAAGCAATTGAAGTTGAAGCGTAATGCTTTTCGATCGGTACATTCAGTTATTATCGGATGCTGGCAAATCCTCGGCAGAAATGAAATGAACATACATTTGATTATGAACCAGCTGGTCCCGAAATTGCCAACACACCGGCACCATCAGACATTCCCGCTCCCGGAACGTACCGAATTGTTGTTATCGAAAGGTTACAAACCCGGTAGCTGTAAACTTCTTTTATCCCCACACATGTTGCAAAATATTGCTTCAAGGCAAAACATAATCACCCGATGCCCGTGGTTCGACCTTCAACTTGGAACGTGTGGGAGGTCGGATGTAGAGAAGCAATAGAAGGAAGGCAAAAAAAAAACAAACTCCCGTTGAAATGGAACGGAATCTCTTGCAAAGAAGGCACAATCGATATGGACGGATCACTGCCTCCCGAACATCGCAATACGCGTCAGAGTTCCCATGGTATCTCCGGGAATGATAATTACTTCACTTCCACCCCAAAACCGTTGTGTCTTCTGCCAGGCGGATGCATCTGTTTAGCGCTTTTCGCACGAAACCTCACCAACCAGGCGATTGTTACTTTGCAGCGGCTCATGCTCTTAACATAAATTATCAATCCCTCTTCCGGTGTGATGCGAACGCTAGCATGTAGCGGTGGGGAGACTTATCTTCTCTTCGGTGTATGTGGATCATTATTGCCATTGTTTCCGATTGTAATTTATGTTGGGCGCAGCTGCTTGCGTATGTGGGTTGCAAGGGAAGTTCGGGAAGCATATGACGTAGCATGGCCGCACGTGATGATGCCGCACAGTGGAATGAACTTTGCCGTTAAATCCGTGAGAGTCGGCTTCTAAGCCATTCGAACCGTTTTTGCCATAGCCCAGTCCCCACACTACTGCATTTGGCAAACAGCAATTCCCTGTTGCCACTGTACTGTACGTTTGCTCCGGGATGGCAATAATTGCCGGGAAACCGAATGAAAAATGTCTCACGAATCTGGTTCGCTTGACAGCTGAGGCAACCAGTTTTGGGGGGAGAGCACTACGGAGCGATGGAGCCATTAAAATAACCGAACAAAAACCAACAGGAAACGAACGTATCAATCAAATCGAACGATGACGCCTTCGCACCTACGAAAGGGTGCGCAAAAATCGTGACAAACATTGTAACCCACTTCGATGGGAGTGTTTGGTTTGTTGCATCTTGCTGCTGGTACCACGGTCACCACAAAACCCTTTCGCAGTGCGCGACTCGCGAAGAAAGCGCTCTAGGGAGGCAGTGTGCTAGCTTCCTGATGCTCGGGAACGGGAAAAAGTGTTGCCCCCGCAACAGTACCTCAGGCCAGCATCGCAAAACTAGGCGTTGCATAAAAATCAATTTTTATTAGCACTGCCAGCACACGACGACACATTATTGTCACGTTGTTTCCAGCGTCCGACCCGTTCCGGTGGTACCCAGGCGTCTGTTGGTCCCCGGCGCGGAAGTGTCGTGAATATGATTCGTGTTTTTCGATGGCTGAAGATTTAATCTACCGACCTTAGGGGCACGATTTTCTGCAATAGATATCGCCGGTTAGGCGAAAGGCGAACCTATGGCTATTATATGAAATTTATTTTACATCTTTTATGGGTGTCAACTGGTTGGGATTGGAGAGGTTTTTTGTTTGCTTTGTGGAGATTTTGAGGCAAGTGTTCGAAGATAGACTGCTCGCTTGCATGACTCATTGAAGGATTAAGAGAGGTTTCTATTAAAGTTGGTACTGCAAGGAATGGGCAATAGACTTATTGGTTGTAATACATCTTGGACTAGGTATGATAGAATGAAATGCGGCAAGAACTATTCGCCAATGGCCATCAGAGATCTTTACAATTTTTTTCTGAAATTTCACCTTAAATAGTTACTGTATTTAAACCCTTATACTGGTTTATGAGAATATTAAGCGGGAATTCTAAATTGTTTGACCGAATGTTTTACAAAATTTGGTTGATAATTTGAGCTTATGGCAAATTCTTAGGCTTGTGCTTGGAGCGGCTCGGTGGTCGGTCCGATCTTTGAGCACTACCCTGTTACGGGTACATTCAAGTCACGAAAGCCAGAAATGACAGGCCAAGACCTCTTGAGGTCGCAGAGCCACAAAAGAAGAAGAAGAAGGCTTGTGCTATATTTTACTTTTGGCGACTTTCGATCAGAACTAAATCGTAAAATAGATAGTAGATAATAGTGGTGGCCATCATTCCATCTATGTTTGTGCCTACCACGCATCCTCCGTCCGTATGGACAGCCTAAAAAGACTTTACGGGCTGAGTCGTCCGATGTCATTCTCATGACGTGACCAGCCCACCGGAGCCTGGCGAGTCTAATTCGCTGCACGATGGTGAGATCATCGTACAGCTCATAGAACTCGTCATTGTAGCGGCTCCTCCATTGTCCTTCCACACATACGGGGCCAAAACTCCTTCTAAACATCTTTTTCTCGGAAGCGGCTAAGAGGGTTTTGCCAGTTTTGGACAAAGTCCATGTCTCAGAGGCGTATGTGAGTACTGGGACAATATAGTCCTAGCTTCGTCCGTCGCGACAGATATTTCGAGTGGAGAAGTTTCCTCAGTTTCTCATCATCAGCCTATGCTAGCCTATGAGTCACGGATGGATCTCTCTAGCGCCAGATTGCAAAGAAGACAGGCAAGCCCATCTTCCTGGCGCAGGCCCTTGCTATTGTTAACACCACTAACATCACTAACTGATGTGATACTTTTTTGATAATTGTCCAAAACATCAAACATTGCCAATTTTTACTTACATTTCAAGATTTTCATCATTTCCAGAAATTGAATTGAATCAATCATTACAAATCAATCATTAGACATCACCTAAGAAGAGAAGGGTCAATTTTCCTTCAACACACTCCCGTTAGTAAACTGTGGCTGAGTATGAGTGGGTTTTCCCTTTATTGTACCAATCGTCAGAATTTACAACCGTACCGGCCCGTTGCCTATTGTTGGGACACGACAATTGCATAACCATAAGCGAACCATCTCGATGGTGGCTGCCCCGAGGGCCGACTTAATCGACCTCATCTATCCCAAAGCTGCCTGCCGGGAGAAGCACACATTTCTTTCGGCATTAGGCAAAGATTCGCGAAATTACCGTTTGAAGAGGGGGGGAGCGCGTGTTAGCAGAAGCGACTAAAGGGCATCCTGAAATGGGCTCAATACCAGAAGCCAACCCGGGTGGGCTGGAACGCGCTTCCACCGTTCGTGGGAGATGATGATCGCAGGGATGGTGAAATGCATCATCATCATCCTACTTTTGCTAAACTGATCGGTTTGATTGCGCGGCAAGAAAATATCTTCATCCCATTGCGGTAATAACTCGACATTTATCGCTTTTCGCACGTTATGGACGGGATGATGGTGGGCTAATGGATTGTCATCATTCCGGGGGTGGCAGTGCATTAATGCGCGAGAGGTGTGCTATCGCTTGCGGGTGATAGAGCCTATCACTGTCCATAGCAAAAACCTTCACCGATCATGGGTTTT